>PVKM010012490.1:0-31564 GCA_004027735.1 Carollia perspicillata | reverse complement strand
AGCCCAGGCACTGGGCCCTTTATAGGGATGTGTTTTCACGGTGAATGGGGAAATCTGTTTCTCTTTTCTATGCTTGTGAAACAACCCTGGTTCCTTGGCCTTGAAAGAAGAGCTCTCCCCTGAATTTCCTCTATAACTAGCCTTATGTGAGAGTTTACAGCCAGGTAACCAGGAGGATTTATTCCACAGGCAGTCATTACGGTGGAAAATTGGAGGTTTGAATCCTACACGATAAAAGTAGATAAAATTCTAGGCATCACCTCCAACACCCTTCCTTCATAAATTTGCAACTGCTCAAATTAAGGGAGTTGAGACAGACTGGCACCCATAAATTTTAGACTTTTTTAGACCCCCGTTATGAGTGGGGTTGGGGAGACTAACTCTTCCGAAGAAAGGGGTATGGCTTGTGTCTGCATTTGGAGGGAAGCTGGCTTTGGGCAGAGGCAACTCTTCCAGGGCCACCCTCACCGTGTGCTGTTTAGTGAAACTGGGGAGAATCTGGGCTGTGTCTCCTGGTTCCCTGTTGGGTGAATGAGGCATTTGACATGCAGTGGAATTGTTGTTGGAAACTCTCCTCAATAGGAAGCCATTACCAAGCTCACATGCCAAAGGAAAGTTTTTATTCAACTTCCCCTGAAAGCTAATAACTTGTAACAATCATGATAAGGGTTACTTGGTCCTGCTGAGCCCTAGCTCGTGAACTTCTTTCGGATCAAAGTACCCTCATGGGCCTTGTGGTTAAATAGGCTCTTCACTTTCCGTCTCCATGAAGTTCTGTTATCCTGATTCAAGAGATTGAATGGGCAGTCTATAATTTTAAAAAGACTTTTTGCTTTGAAGTGATTATAGAGTCACAGGAAGTTGCAAAGATAGTACAGAGAGGTCCCTGTACCTTTTACCCGAAATGATTAGAATTGAAATAAATATAGTACGATGTCAAAACAAGACATTCAACAATTATATATGTGTGTGCATCTATGTCATTTTTAATTAAAAAA
Organism: Carollia perspicillata; assembly: GCA_004027735.1. NCBI lineage: Eukaryota > Metazoa > Chordata > Mammalia > Chiroptera > Phyllostomidae > Carollia > Carollia perspicillata. The sequence continues at coordinate 30,566 of PVKM010012490.1, read as the reverse complement.
TTTAAAATTGTGGTAAAATACATGTAACACAAAACTGAAACCATTTTTAAGTGTACAGTCAGTAGTTAGAGCATTTACACGGTTGTACGACCCACCTCCAGAACTCTTTTCCTCTTGCAGATCTGAACCTGTGCCCTTCACACACTAACTCCTCATTTTCTGCTCCCCCCAGCCCCTGGCATTCACCCTTGTACTTCTGTTTCTATTAATTCAACTGTCCAGGTAACTCATGTAAGTAGAGTCATATAGTATTAGTGGTTTTTTTTTCCTTTTTTTGGTGACTGGCTTATTTCACTTAGCATAATATCTTCAAGACTTGTCCATTTTATAGCATGTGTTAGAATTTCTTTCATTTTTAAGGCTAATATTCTATTGCACGTATATGCCATGTTTTGTTTATCCATTCATCTGTCAACAGACAGCAATTGTTATTCCCACATTTTGGTTATCGTGAATAATGCTGCTATGAACCTGGGTTTTAAGTATCTTTTTGAGACCTTAAATTTAAGTATTTTGGGTATTTTAGGCACTGTATTGTACCGCCCCCAAAACTCATATGTTGACGTCCTCACCCCCAGGGTCTCAGAATGTGACTGTATTCGAAGATAAGGCCTATAAAAAGGTGATTGAGTTGAAACGAGGGGCTAGAGTGGGCCCTGATCCAATCCGACTGGTTTCCTTATAAAAAGAGAAAATGTGGACATGCTGAGAGACACCATGGTATGTGCACCACAGAGGGACAGCCATGGGAAGAGCCAGCAAGAGGGCGGCCGTCTGCAAGCCACAGCGAGAGGCCTCAGAAGAAACCAAACCCACTAATGCCTTGATGTCAGACTTCTGTCCAAGAACTACGAGAAAATACATTTCTGTCGTTTAAGACACCCAGACTTCGGTGTTTTGTTATGGCAGCCCTAGCAAACTTATACAGGCATACACCCTGTATACAGGCATATACAGAAATAAAATTGCGAAATCACATGGTAATTTAATTTTTAACTTTTTGGTTCTATAATAATATGAACCTTAGGCATTCTCACCAGTTCAGCTAAACTGTGGAGAAACATTCTTCTCATGGAACAAAATCTTAAAGATTTTATTTATTTATTTATTTATTTATTTATTATCTTTAGAGGGGAAGGAAAGGAGAGAGGGAGAGAAATGTCAATGTATGGTTGGTTGCCTCTCGTGCGTCCCCTGCTGGGATCTGGCCTGCAACCCAGACATGTGCCCTGGCTGGGAATCGAACAACAGTCGTTTGGTTCGCAGGCCCACCCTTGATCCACTGAGCTACACCAGTCAGGGCCTCATGGAACAAAATTTGAAAAAGTTGAGCATACTCTGTTAAATATAACTAGCTATGCTTGGCCAAATTGTGTTCAGAAAGTGACTCTGAACTCTCGGAGCTGGTCCCATAAATCTGAGCATTGCTGACTGAAAGAGCCCCGCTGGGACAACCCCCCGCCTGGCCACGTTCCTGGGTAATCAAGGCTGCATAGATGCTGCGCCTGGTTAGGTGCCCACATACCCAGGCACCACTTAAGAGTAAATGTACAAAATCCAAAGGCTGGTGTAGACTATGTTGGTGACACAGCATTGATATTTAAAGGGATCACTGAGAACCAATGTTGAATAAACATCATTTTGATTTGCCCAGAATTGTGGTGAGAGTAATGAAAAGGCTTCCTCTGTTGTATTCCTTTACTCTGGATGTAAATACACAATGACTTTGGAGAATTAACCTGCGGAGACCTCACCAAATGACTGGTGCATTTTGAAGAGAGCATATTATTACATAAATATAGATGTACTTTACATGGGTTAAAATAAGACAGAACAGAGGAAATTTTAGTAAGGGAGGATTTAAAATACAATTTTAAGGAAGATGGGAAGCTTAAAAAAGTAACAATCAAAAATTATTGCGATAGCATATAGAAAATTTTGAGAGATGCAGTGAAGAATTAAGCATTTGGCTGGGAGAGTCTTCCAGAAGAAAGTTTGAGTGTGAAATGGTTTGATTTTCCTTGAAAGAAAAGATTCTTATTCTCATATTTCTCTGCCTAAAATTCTATAGATCATGACCTGAGTTTGAAGGGTGGTTTAAAAAACCAAGTAGTTAACGTTTGGTTTATTTGGGGTAGACTCTAAAAATGGTGGACGATTTCAGGAGTAATTGGGGAACTCTGAACATCACCATTGTTGTTTTGCTTAGAGTACTTGTTATGTGGATGACCTCGTTATGAAATTGAAAGCTTCCTGGCAGGGATTTAGTTTTGTAATTTTCACTCTTTTCCCTCTCCAAATTTAGCAAACCCATCAGAGCCATTGTGTAAGGAGAGAACAGCCCTGTCAGTTGAGCCTGTGTGGAGGAGGCAGGCTCGCCCAGTCCAGCAGCTGCTCCCACTGGCCTCCACGGGGCCCGGTCACTACTCAGCCCTCGCCACCTGAAGGCTTTCTCGAAGTAGGAGAGAAGAATTGTCACAAACTCGATTGTGATTATCCCAGTATGCCATCCACATTTTGTACCCAGGAAGCTAAAACTAAACCAAGAAATTGCTACCTGCAAACCAGCAATAGTATCATGTAGCTTGGGCTATGTGCACACGTCAGAGGTTAATTCTCTGGCATGATTTTATATAATTATAAATAGAAACTGACTGATGGTAGTGGTGATTATATAATCACAAACTGTGCAAATAAAAGTTTCACTGTCATTTGTTTTCAATTTGCATTCCAGTTACTTTCTCACATACAGCAAGGGGAGGGGATTCCTTCGGCATCTCAAGTTATTTTCTCAGTCTTGCTCTCCCTCCCTTTTCTCCCTGTTTCTCCTTCTAGGCTAAGAACTTCTGGTGTGTACACAGAAAAGGGCACAGGAAGAAAGACGTCTTCACGTGCTCCCTCCCACCCACTTTGAAGCTTCTCAGTACAGTCCTAGGAACACATCCCCCAGAGGTGAAATTACGAGGTCCTCGTATCTCCATGACCACCCCGTAAACACACCGCAGTGCACCAGGCCATTAAAAGGTCAAGTGGCCCATGTTTCAACATATTCCAGCAGGATTGAAATAGGGCGACTGTCGGTTTTTTGTTTGTTTGCTTTTAAAAGCATTTTGAGATTCTAGTAACTCAAAGTTTGGTGTATTGCTTTGAAACTGCCTCTCAAAACATTTCTTCCTCAACCTTTTTATAAGAAATTAGAGACTTAGAGGCCAAGGCTGATAAATTGGCTTCTCACAATGCATGTGAAGACTGAAAACAGGATGTATTTCATTATTTTGTCAGAACTTCTTTCACCGGTGACAGACAGCACACACCTCTTGGAAAACCCTGAGTTTCCTGCAGTCTTTATGAACTACTACTTCGCTCCCACAGTTTAAACAAATGGAAACCCGAAGCCTGCTTTCTAAGTCTTTTAATGCAAAGTTCAAAATTCAGGAAAAGGTCCTGTGTTCTAGTATGTGATTTGAAAACAGTTTCTACATAGTTACTACAAAAAAAAAAAAAAAGAGCCGATATGAAGTCAGAATGAAGTCAGTCCCCTTTATAGCCTACTGGAAATCTCTTGCTAGAGATAAAAATGTTAATTTGGGGGACAGCCCATCAGAAGAAACTATATACAATAAACAAACCTCAGTTTATTTAAGATTTACTGAGTGTCCTGTGCTCTTACAAATGTAATACTCTTGTACACAACATTCACTGAAGAGGCATAATTCTTATTTTGAGCCAACACAGGCACACAGTTTTTTCTGTGTATAATTTTTCTTTTATTATAAGGAAATTTAACTATAAGCTGCTTTTCAGTAGAGAGTTGATTGAAATTCTATCCCTAATGCAAGATAAAAGTTAATTTTTCTCTCTCAAAATGACCACACGCAAACTAACAGTGCCCGACTACACCTTTGCCTTTGCACCTGCAACTACAGCAGAGCAGTTTCACAGAGAAAGGTCTTCAAACAAACATTTTAAAAATATATTATTTTCAGGGACGAAAGCAACCCAGATAAAGAATTGCTGCTGCGCCTTGTTAGGCGCAGTCAAGTGATGAAGAACGGGCTTTGCCACAGAACTTCCTTGCAGGCACCCACCAGCCGGGACCCCGTCAGCTCATCTGGAAGCCCTTCTCAGAGACATGGACTGGGTCTAAGGAGAAATGGGGCAGGAGACGCTGGTCGTGGCCTTGAAGAGTAGACTTCAGTTGTCTGGGCTGGTTAGACTGCCTCCGGGAACACACTGTTATGCTCTCTGGCTCGACACGATCTCACGTTTACATTTTAGAGCTCTGGGCTCCCTCCTCTTCGCCTCCATATCACAGAGCTGGCACGGAGACAGAGGTCACAATGCGAGAAGAAGCCATACATGGCCAAGGGAGTCACAAGTCCCTGGGCTCTAGTCAGCCTTCCTGCACTAGACCTTCTTACTGACTACTGAATGTCACTATGAGAAAGAACAGACAAAAGGCTGAGAGGTTGGAGCAGGGACTCAGGTGTGAGTGCGCAGTTCAGCCAGGGCACACTCCTGCCTCAAAATTCCCTGGGGCCCAGGGTGCTTCTTAAGATGCAGATTCTTGGTCTACGCCCTAGATCTAAGGACTCAGTCTTTGGAGCGAAGTCGAGGAATCCATCTGCCTGTAAACAAACTTCAAAGACAGTAACTTGGCCCCTGGGACCCATCCACAGGCAGCCAAAGAGCAGGACGCTCGCCCTGCTTAGAGATCCTATTTTTCTTTCTCATATTTCGTTCTCCTTTGTTCCTTCTTGCCTCTTCTCTTCATTAGCACTCAATGTCAATCACGATGTAGTTGGCAGTCTCTGGAAAGTTTTCTATTTTGGAGGAGCAGACTCTGACAGGGTGCAGGATACAAGGAGAAAATTTTCAACCTGTACCGCCACCACGGGCTGGAAGCTCATGGACTCTGGGCACTTGTTTCCGTTTCTTTTTCAAAATTAGGTTTAGTAACTTTGTTTCCAGGCAGGAGGTGGCATAGAAGAGATGGGAAAGCAGCCTTCTCAAGCACTGTGTTTCAAATGTTTGTGACACAGAAGTGGGGCTTGGGAGGCTAATAGTAAACCACTCAGGGTAGGTTCCGCCCATCATCTGCTCCATCATCATTGGCATGACGTCACTTCCAGGGCAGCCATTCTGGATTCCACGGTTTTGTCAGTGATTCTTTCATCACAAATGAGAACATTTCCCAGGGCTGCCCCAATGCTGCCAGCTAGTCGTTTTACCCTTATTTTGGATACCCCAAAAGATAGGAATGAATTCATTTTTACATGGCCATTTTGATATGAAAAGATTTACTGTTTCCTAAGTATTTCAAACTGAAAGTTTTTATTGGGCTATCAGAACTAGAACCTAACATCCTCTTTCCCTTGTAACATGTTACTACTTGATGGTGTGTATTGGGGTGGTGGCCAGGGAGGAGTTTGGAGGCATACATCCCCCCATTTGCACACAGCCTTCTAGAAAAACCCAATATGCAGTAAATACAAGAAATGCACTTTTAAAAAGTGAAATAGTACCCTTGAAACCTACGTGATCTTATTAACCAATGTACCACCCCAATAAACTTAATAGGAAAAAAGTAAGTCAGTGATTGGCTCAGGTGGACACGGGAGGGGCACAGGACAAAGGAACTGCACAGGGACAGGCCACCTGGCGGGATGGACAGTTCGCTACTGTGACTGTGTTGACAGTGTTGAGCGTGTGTACACGTCAGCCTCTCAGGCTCAGGTTCAGGGATGTCAAGCTTATTGTATATCAGTTACGCTTCAACAGAGCTTTTTAAATAAGCTTGAAATGACTAAGAAGGTTTCTAGCCACCACATTATTCCCAAAGAAATAACTGGATGAACCGATGAGGGTAATGAAGGGAGTAGGTGCCTAAGATGAAAGAATTAATCATTTTAGTATTATTCTCTTTAACAGTATTGTTACTTATCCCTTAACTAAAAATAAGAAACAGGTAACTCAAAGAGGATTAGATCCATTTTCTGAATACTCTGTATTCCTCTCTCCTCAATCGCCTTCATTTATACGTATGTAGAAGGAAAGCATGACAAAATTTGTAAAAAATATACTTTCTTGTCCCCGCCCCCCAAACTGGAGTTGCCAGTAAATTAGTCTGCAGTCATGGGCAATTTTTAACCTGTGACCATTTAACAGTGTTCCACAGGTGGCTAAATGCAGTGGTTCTGATACTGATACATTGCCGTAAAACTGCGCATAGTTACTGCACGTGTTACAGATGCCCATGCCTTTTGCGGTGCAAAAGGACAAACACGTGTGCCCCTGCCCCTCCTGGAGGCAGGACCAGGGGACAGGAGAAAGTCAACCAGTTCAGGAAGTCGTTTGGAAAACAGAAGGATGCATCTGACTGACAGGCAGCTGCCACCTGGAAGCTGCCTTAATGATGGGAGCTTTTTCATCGCCTAAGATATTGGGTGTTCTGGTTCATTATAGCAATTTTTAAAAAATTCATTCTTCTTTACATTTTATTTTGGAAGAATTAAAGTTAACCCTTGCTTAAACAATTTGCCATTTTCTCTAATAGAAAGGCTGTAACAAGGTCTTAAAATTCAGTCCAAATGTATGTTCTTACAATAAGGTATTAAAGTCAGGTTTAACAGAATAATTCATACAATGTACAGTTCAAATGTATCAATTTTACCAAAAAAATTAAAATTTATAGAGGATTTAAGTTTGATAAGCAGTATTTTAAATGACTGGAAAGCTTTTTGAAACAAACACCAAAAACAAACAAAAAAAGAACCCTAAAACGAAACACTTTAATCTTAGCTCCAATGACACTTTTTTCCATCTTCCCCCGAAAAGAACATTTCTAGAGCACAAAATAGATTCATAATTGTTTAATTAGATACATTTTATATATCCTGAACATAATGACTCCCATAGAAATAAATATTTTGTACACAAACTTTTATTTACTGTGCCACATTCATCATAGACCGACTTGAGCCCAGTGCGAACATTTGCACACCCCTGGTGCGTGAGGAGCTCTACTCCCGTGTACACGTCATTATCTAGGATGACAGAGAACGAGGGTAGACAAAACGTATAATTAAAGTCCACAAGGTGATGACAAAAAGGTACATTCACTAAGAACTCTTCTCCAGCCACAGGCGGTGTAACCAGTTTTACCAGGTTCCTCTCTAACCCGCCTCCCCAGCGCTCGGGGCGTCGCGGAAAGTCACGGGGCCAGGAGGATGGAGAACAAAGGCTTCGAAAACTGACAACTTGGCATCTCTTGTATTGAAAAATCCCTTGGTTTCCCTTATTTAGAAAATACATTTGGTAGTTTTTATGCCACATGTAATCAGTGTGTAATATTAAAAGGTGTCTCAAATGAGGTTTATTTTTACAATTGCCTGGAAATGACAGAGTATTTTAAAGTAATCGATGAAAAACAACAACTTAATTTTTAAAAAACAATAAAATAACAGCAAAATCTGAGGGTAAATTGTACCTTGGGTGGCAGCACAGGGAAGCAAAATAATTAGTGTTCGTGCGTGTGGTGTGAGCCATCGATCTGTCCAGTCCAGCCACATCCATAGGACCATTGTCACTTACTACTTAATTAATGACTGGCTCAAAGAGATTAAGGAGCTTATGAATAAATCATGGGGGTGGTATAAAGATTTACTGAGTCCTCCTCTACCCTAGATTGTTTTAGGGAAAAACAACCAAGAAAAGTGCCCCTGCAATGAGACTTATGTAAAATTCTAAAAAATAAATCAGATTTTCTCAAGAGTGATCTAATACTTATTCTATCTGTTTACTGTTCAAATTAGTCTCAAAAGCTCCAAATTTCTGCAGATGAAAATTCCAAACAGAGTAAGAGTCTCACAATTCTATAACCACCCTGTCAATAAACAAAAAAAAAAAGCCGCAGAGAGAAGGAAGGAGCTCCTACCCTTTGCGACAGCATGGATGAAACTGGAAAGCATTATGCTAAGTGAAATAAGCCAGGCAATGGAAGACAAATACCATATGATCTCACCTTTAACGGGAACGTAAGCAACAAAACAAACAAGCAAGCAAAATATAACCGAAGACATTGAAATAGAAAATGGGATGACAGTAACCAGAGGGGAGAGGGGAGAGAATTTCAGGAGAAAAGGGGAAGGGTTTACAGGAACAAGTATGAAAGACACATGGACAAAAACTAGAAGGGCTGGAAATGGGAGGGAGGCGGGGAAGGCTGGAGGGTGGGTTGGCTGGGATGGGAGTAAAAGACAGAAAACTGTACTTGAACAACAATTAAATAAAAATTTAAAAGAGAAAAAAAGTTAAATGGAGGATGAAGCCACAGCATTACGAGTCTGTGACGGGGAGACCTGTGAATCTGGTATCGACTGGAGCGCATGCACTGCCTGAAGTTGAACTGGTCACTTGAGTTGGAAGTCTAGTCAAGAAGTCTGAATATCAAGAGATCCTAAATCTGGGATGCTATAAAGTGTGATTTTAATTCATCTGATCTCCTCATTCTCATCTTAAAATCCTTAGCAGAGTTTCAGGTGAGCACTGACCAGTGTTCACTTACTACTTCGTAGCTTGAACTCGTTATCTCGTGAAAGTCCGCTCCACCAGTCACTCTTTTTCTGTTACAGCCCAGACAGCAGCTGCTTCCCTGAGGGCTCCTAGGTCCTCTCCCAGCACCGATGCCTCGCCTTTCTATTTATCTACCGAGAATACCTCTACTTTGCAAAATGTTTTCCTTATCTTTCGGTGAGATATTTTGAGACTGTTCAGGGAAGTGTTAGTAACTAGAAACCAGCACCGCTTTAAATGGTTTATCAGTTGGGGGAGAACAGACTTTTCTGAGGGAATTAATAGAATTCTAATGCAGAGAAAAGGGAGTCAAGATGAATGAGCAGAAAAGCAATCAACAAGGGAAAACTTTTACTACCACGGGGCAAGCCACCTATAGATTTAAAGTGGGAATTAAAAGGCATCGAGAAACCTAGACAAGGTGTTGCTTCCATGGAACACGTACCTCCAGCAATGGAGCGCTTGAGAGTGAAATTTCACCCTAAACCCACACGTACTGCATGCATAATGCGGCGGTCAGAGGAGGGACGAGTTTCAGAACTAAAATTTTGCTCCATCTAGCAGAGACTTCAGAGTTTGCCTTACGCTCTCATGAGCAGTGCAGATTTGAGAGCAGATTAGACACTATTAGGAAAGCTTCGCTGAGAAATAACACTAAAATCAACACCTCCTAACAAAATGTTAAATGTCAGTAAGCTCATTATCAAGAGTTTGAAATGACACTTCAAACCTCATGGTAAGGATCTAGAACAAAAACCTAACTAAGAATAAAATGTATGTAATTTTATAATTCACCTCTGGAGAGATTTCTTTAATGTACAATTACTTAGGCAGTCGTCTACGTGCAGAAACTCAGGAATACCAATGCAGTACCTACAGAAGTCTCTGTATATTGGAGGGAAAAACAAACCCCGAAGTATATGAAATGCATTTTGGCCCCCCTTCCCCCACCTTTTGTTGGAATGTATAAACTTCTTACTTAAGTTTCACATCTTCGCCAACAGCAACGTAAATGTTTAATGTATGGCCATGTATCATAACAGAATCACTTGATGAAAATGTAAAGTATGCTTTTGCATAGGACTCATTTAAGCAACGCAAATAAGCTGCTAGCTACTAGCAGTCTTGCTTCCGTTCCCAGTGGGATTCCCACTGGTGCCAGTGGGTTGGGCAGAGGACAGTAACGAGCATTACATTGTGCTTCACTTGAGAACAGTTACGTTTACAGTGCTCCTGGTCCCACCCAGAAAGCCAACCGGCTCTCCGTTATTTCCTTCCAAGGTTTTAACACTGACACCAAGTGTTCAAATCAAATACAGATACTGACAAATACCAGGGCACACTGTGAGGTTAGGTGGAAGAGGGATGATTTATTATCTGGACGCAGGACAGGAACTGGACAAGCAATGTGGATACAGAAATCTACCTAGCACACTGTTTCTTCCTTGCCCTTCAGACATATGATACAGTGACCAAAGTGTCAAAGGAAAGCACGCTTTGCTTTTTCAATCCATTTAAGTTAGACTCCTAACTGTTCTGATCCCACTAAGTGAATCATGCCATGATTCAAAAGATCCGTCTTTCACATAAACCTATGCGCACACATTAAAAAAACAATTTATTATACATCTTTGCATTTCTTAAGGCATGAACAATGGCGGGCGGGCGGAACAGGCTCCGAGAAGCATCACGTCTTCATGGACAAGGCCAGCACAAGCACTCCACATCCAACGACCGGATGCCGTGACCCAGGAGCTCCGATGATGAGGGGACGGTTCTTCTGGAAAAAGGACCTGACACGTGGTTTATGTCACGTTGCTTTAAACTCTCTGGATCAGCTTTAAGCACCAGTTACGGCTTGTTTTTCTTCATAAACTCGTCAGACTTTGGATTTTATATTCTGCTCCTTTAATTCCACTTTTCGAGGAGGGTGTAGATGTTTTTTTTTTTTTTTAAGGAATATGGTTGCAGCAAAACAGAAAGGATCCAAAAGTGGCCAGGGGCTTTGTCTAATGCACTTCTGAACGTCTGTTACAGAGATGAATAGAAAAGCAAACGGTCGGCGTTCAGTCGACCCAGACACCACGCGGAGCTCTAAGGAACATAATTGTGCATAGTTACTTATTCATTCAGAGCGGGATATGTTGGCTAGCTCTACGTTCCCAGGTTACCAAAGAACGGGGCTGTCTACTTTGCTAAACCCAGGGTCCTTCCGCAGCTCCCAGTAGGTGTCATTAGAAACCCAGGCTTCTCTTTGATTGGCATCAATCACTTTTCTGTGAAAAGAGGAAAATCAACATTAGACACAGATTACATCGAGGTGACCTGATTGCTGGACCCTCTCTGGGAGACAGGACATGTAAGCAGCCCTTGGTAAGCCAGGCGGTGCCCTCTCTGCCTATTGGTGACTTGACTATTTTTGACCAGAAATGAACTCATTTTTGTTGTTAAACACTTGAAATAAAAGAGGGTGTAGGGTCATGAGGAGAGGGGCTGAGGACAAGAATAAAAATCACCTTCAGGGAGAGCTGGAAAGTGCAGTGCCTCCAACGAAGTGTGTACAAATACTTAACAAGGAGCTTCAGGCCCCAGCCCCACACGCATGGCCTCTGCCTCACTTGGGGGGAAGTGAGCACTCAGGGGCTCTAAGAGTGTCTGCAGGGCGGCGTCCAAGGGCACACTTTTGATATCGAAAGGCCGGTGCTGCATTCCTCCCCAGGGCAGCCACGCGACAGCCGCTGTGCCAGAGGTGAGGCTATTCTGAGCTGATCTGTCCTGCCTCTGGAAATTACAGTTTAACCGGTGTGATGTATACATAAGCCCGCACACAGTCCTGTAATATGCCCCCACTGTCCCACCCCACAGGGACCAAATCTGCAGGGACACAAGTTCCGGGTGCCGGAGATAAAATTAAAGACTAACGCAGCCGGGATGACCTGGTGGGCAGAGGGCTCCCATCTAGTCTCCGGTCGGGGAGTGGGAACAAGGCTCCCCCATTTGAAAGGCTGGGGAGGAAGGGCAAAGAGCGTTCCGGGTTAAGACCCTCACTCCTTTCTACTGCTCATGAAAAGAAAAGAGCTGGTAAGAAAAATGTATTTTTATGCTTACAAGAACTTTGCACAAGTGCAGAATCTGGTTCAATATTTTCAATGCCAAAACCGTTTACTGAAATCCGTTTAATTTTTCCACCTTTTCGTTCCCTGGATGCTAAACTGTCCCTCACTTTCTTTTTAGCTGGAGTTTCTCATTGCTTGTGGCAACCATTTGCAAAACAGGAACTTGCTATGGGAATGAACTGACTCACTTAAAAAATCTTGGTATGTGTTCAAGGTTGTTTTCTTCCATGTATCGTCTTCGAGATCGCTGGAGTTCCTCCACTCTTAGCTTCTCTGCTGCTGCAGCTTCTAGATTTCCTTCTTCCAAAAATCTAAGCAGAAAGCAGTTAATCTTTTGACATACCATCCTCTTTTCTGATTAAACATGATTTTATTTACATAAAATTACATTCTGGTTGCTGTGAACATAATGTAGTGAACAGTAACAGCTGAGAATATTCCCGCACCGGGACACACTACCTCTGCGTGCCATCCATGAACACTTTTTTGTGCGTGTGAACTGAATCAATGCACGTGGTAACATAATGGTAGATGTGAAGGGTGAGTGGTTTGGCTTGGATGCCTTTCCTTCCTTCCCTCCCTTCCTTTAATAATTTGTTTCTACCACCATTTATTCCCCCATATCCTCTTCCACCTCCACCCACGCCCTCCTCCGACTCGATGCTGTCTAGGGTTCTACAAATGGACATCTTGAGGATGACGGAGTCCAGGGTTACAAGAGCGTGAAGTCCCAGGCTGTGCTCCTTGTCCATCTGATCAGAAAGATTCGATGGATCAGAAAGCACTTGGTAAAGGCCACCGAATGGAGGATGGTAACTGGCTGTTCTCTGTTTCCTTTTAGAAAAGATTGAGAGGGAAGGCGTTTTCTTGTTTTATTGGAGAGAGAAAAATTGATTTAAAAAAAAGTTAACAGTTGGAGGAAATTACAAAAGGCCACAGAAAGGAAATGAATGGTAAAGGAAATTCGGAAAGGAAATATGGGAATAGAATTGAGAAAGAAAAAGCAGACCCAATGGTGTCGTGCCAATATTTCAATTTCAAAATGAGGGCAGAGAGCAGGGGTACAACATGAACTGTACAGGCAGCTCACTGATCCACGTGGCTGTCAGACAGTGGGGCGTGTGTTCTAGAGAGAGCGGGGATCTCAGGGAACGGAACAGCAGAACGTTCGGTACTGCAACGTTTTGGCAAGGGACGGGTAAAGCCATGAATACACTGGAAACAGGAAGAGATCTTGCACGGAGTTTGTGTGGCATATAAAAGTTTTGGAAAAAGTAGAATTAATTCTACAGGAATGAGCAACATGAGTACAGAGCTCCATTAAAATAATAAGAAGTAAGAACCAGAAGGCATTAAGGGCACTATATTCTGAGCACACCCCACAGCCTGTGGGACCCACAGCATGGGGCAAACCCCAGTCTTTGAGTAAAAGCTTTCCTAGGTGTCCCTGTGACTTATTATATCCCATTCTCCAGTTTAAACGGTATTCCGTGCTTCAGAGTGATAGAATTAAGCAAGTACGAACACTGGGGGAGCAGTGATTCTGTATTTAGTTGAGACAGAATTCATGAATTTGCAGACTTTTGGTAAGTTTAGGGGTGACAGGGGAAAGTAAAAAAAAAAACAAAAAAACAACAACTGTGTCATTTTTTGTTGAGCTACTCCCCTGTTCTAACCACCCTATGACAACACTGTTTTACCCAGGGTAAAAAACAAATGTTTCTGAGTAAATAAAAGAATGGATGCATGATTCAATAAATATAAATAAATACATACATATATAAACCCATAAACAAACAAACAAAGTGAAAATAAGTCTCAGTGACATGTGCAGTGTCCACGATCTACTGTCCACTGCAAATGCCACTGCTATGCTCACCGCTGATCTGGCCGGAACCGGGCGTCTGTCGGTGGGAGGAGATCTTTCAGCACGGGATCCAACTCATTGAGCTCAATGGCAAACCTTGTGAAGCCGTAGTAGAGCTCATAGTTGGTTGGCAAGGAACCTGGAATGAGGCAGGCAAACCGCCGTGAGAGGCAAAGAGGTTTCAAACACTTGCAGAAGCTGACTTAACCCTGGTGCTTAACGAATGCCCAGACTACCAGCAAATTTGCAGTCATAAACATTAGACAATACGGTTTTTCAATTGATTTCAACTGTTTTTATTTTGCTAGGTGGGAAACTTTAGGCTGATAATCAGAACTGAGAGACTCATGTATTTAATAAAATCTAGCCTTTAAAATGAAATTTTGTACATAGAGTAGTCTTCGCTGGCTAAACTACACCATAACTTTTCTCTTAAATATTCAGTTAGGTAGGTAAACGCCAGGGTGATTTGCTATGAACATTAAGATTTCACCAGAAACACTTTACTTCCTTTCGGAAGAGAAAAAGCTACAGATCTAAATTGATACTTATTGACCCTTTTTAACTACACTCAAAGGCAGAATCTTTGCATACTTTGCTCTTTAATATATTTCAAGCTCCCACAGCAAAGCCTGACGTGTAGCTAGTCCTCAATAAATACCTGCAGAATGAACTAACCACTCGACTAGCGGGAAACTTAAGTTAGGGCTTAACTGACAAAATTCCAATGAAAATAAATGGCATATGGAGACTTGTTCTCTTTATACTTGACATTCAATTACATGCTAGTGTATCACCAGAATTTCCTTGATGTGTTTTATGAAATGTCAACGTATTACAGCTTTTTGCTGTTCAAGTGAAGAGATCCCTTAACTCTGGTAAGTTGTTGAATTTGTGGATTACAGATGTTTACAGGCTTTCCTTTGTTTTATTAACACACAATAAATAACGTGAGCAAGGACCTGAGTTCGTGTATTTGAATTAACTACACTCTTTGGTAACTATATCTGGCTTTGGAAATGCAGGCACTGAAATGCAGGCATTTGGAGTGGTTTTTACATGAAGCCCAGTGGTTAGACTGGGCCTGAAATTTGTACATTATTATGAAATATTGGGACAATAATTTATGCATTAAGTGTAAATATAACTACAACTGCCTTAGCATCTAGGTTGTCCATCTCACTATCGAAGACAACACAAGGCAGACCACATGGGGTGATCGGACGCTCCCTCCCTGTCGGTCCGAGCGTGGGGGCCTCCTGAGGCAGACACTGAGGCGGGTCTCACCTGGTCTCCAGATGCACTTGGCAGAGGGGGCCACGCCGCAGTAGAGCCCTTCGTGCCACTTCCCGAACAGCCGGTGCACCGCCTTCCCCTCCTGATCCATCACGACACCCTGGACTTCATTCACATTAGAATTCCAGTAATTCACCTGGAAAAACCAAGCCCCAGTTAAATCACCTGGTCTCTTAAAGAACACCAATCCCTATAATTTCCACATGGAAATTTTTCTTATGCAGTTTCTTATTCGAACCATTTCCAAAACTCTATCTCGTAATGCTTTGTATGGAGGGGTGGCTTTCTTAACTTTTAAGAAAGGGATGAGCTCTATTCCATGGGATCGCAAGGTGGCATGATACAGAAAGTCTTCCTTTCTATCCCAACTGGAAATTCACTTATAGGTCAGTAATTTCTTCCTCAGATCCTCCTATCTTGAATTTTCCTTTTGCTCATGGATTTTTAATAATTTTCAACTGGCAGTGCTACAGAAGGAGCTTGTAAAACATGTTTCGCAGTCTCTGTGAATGGCTATATTTTATTCTAAGGACCCTGCTCTGCCTTCTTCCAGCCACGCTCTTTCCCCCAACGTGAGAAGCCTGTGGGAACTTGCCCAACTGGATCCCAGGGCCCCCATTCCAGACCAGGCCCCAAGTGTGCAGGGCCTACAGAGTCCCGGTGGCTCTAAGCTTATTTCACAGCCTGCACAAGCCTTTTCTTTGGATTCATTCATAGAAGGGCAGGCCACCCACCAGTGCAGGAACCTTTAGGCCTGAGGTGGCTGTTTGAGGGGGTGGGGGCAGAGCTCAGCAGCGGGGCTGGACTGCGTCCGAGTGCATGAGGCCTCTTGCAAGGCAGGACAGAGCTGCAGGTGGGCAGCCAGTGGGGAAGGTGTGGGGCCAGGGCGGGCTCCCCTGTACTGCCCGGGTTCCAGCCCGAGTTCTGGAGTGTCCGACCTGGCCTCGCAGGTTTTGATATAAAAGGTATGTATTTGTCAAGGTAAAAAAAAAATAGGGACTTTCCTTTGGACTCTTGCTCCAAGTTCTGCATCTATCAGGGGCAGACCTAAGTCAAAAGTTTCTCATAGCCTACAAAACTAAACACATACATTCACCATCATCACTCAGAGCAAATAAGGATCCTGGCTCTCCAGTTCTGAGCCACCTAATGAATCTATTAAAAAAAAAGAAGGGGAAAAAAGAAAAACATTTTCAGCTAAAATAAATATGTTAAATTAAAATGAACGTGACCAGAAGAGGAAATTTTGAGTACTAAGATTCCAGTTGTGGTACCTGTTTCTAGCACATTAGAATGAGACCAGCACTAGAGGAGGTGGAGAGGGTGGGTGGGGTTCCTGGACCACAGACTCTGCAACACTCCTACACACACACACACACACACACACACACACACACACACGGCGGCGGTCCTGCATGCTCCGTGTCTGAGCAGAGACTAGGGAAAACGGTGCTCTGTAGGCACTTCTCTCCCAGGCATCTCTTCTTGTGGGTAAAGGCAATGTTTTTTCTTGAACTAATTTGGACTGTAGCAGTGGCAGAGTTGGGTAGGCTTATAGTGACTGGAAGCTGTCATTTGCATGCATCCTCAGAAAGAGACAACTGCATTACAATGAGGTCCCTAAAATACATCACTTGAATTATGTTGTAATCAAGTGAAAATAGACAGAGGAATATAAATAAGACTTGCTATAGGCAAGAAGTGTTTTCTGGAATTTCACTTAATGAACTACTGATGGGTTGATAAAAAGAAATTCTTCAAGGAGAATTCTTTTTCTCTGTTTTGAGACGGTGCCTTTCTTGACTTCCACATATTCAGAAGTCTGTACGTCTTGAGTAATGCCATCACATTGGTCTGCCTTCCCTTCTAACATGTTCCTATGTGTCAGGAATTCAGGATAGACTTACTTGAGGCTGTTTAAGGTAACTGTTTTATTTCTTCCTCGGATGAAGCATATTATGTTATTTTTTCTTTACTACTGTAGATACTATTTACCTTGACAAATGTGAGTTTGCAAATGCAAACACTGCTTTTGGTATTTCTAATGGTTACTTCTCCATAATGCTCTATCCATCTCCTTCCACTGAGAATGTTGTGTATGCATGTGGTGACTTTATTCCACACGTAGCAATCTCCATACCTAGGGAAGACACAACACCAGTTAAAAACGATGAAAGTCACACATATATATTACTATTTGCGCTAAAGAAAGTATTCCTTGGCCAAAGCTTCCTTTTCCCTCACTTCCCTCTCATTTCTTTGTTGAAAGTTTCTGTGGGCTCGAGGACATTTATGACACGATTCAGCAATTTAAGGGACAAGTCAGTGCTTTTTATGGGCTAGGTGCTAAAGCTACGAAGTTGAATAGGGCTTATTTCTCGCTCTCCTGGAGCCGACAGTATGATAGGGGTTGACAGACTTGGCAACAAAAACTTACACTAAGATAGGATGAGGAAGCCTCATGAGAACACGGAAGGGGGTCCTGCCTGCAATGTGGGTCGAGTGCCATGAAGGACTTGCTAGAGGAGGCTGGGGAGAAGCACAGAAGCCGAAAGGTGTGATGGGGCAGAGCAGGGAAGCCCTGGAGACACGTCAGTGAATCTGGATTCACCCTGCAGGCAGGGGGTCTTTGTGGAAGGATTCCAGGGAACAGAGAGGCAGATGGGGCATGTGTTTAAGAAAGACGACTCTGAGGACATTGTTTCATTTCCTTCTCCTTTTTTAAAATCCTCATCCAAGGACTTTTTTTTTATTGCTTTTAGAGAAAGAGGAAGAAAGAGTGAGAAGCATCAATTGGTTGCCTCCCTGTATGCACCTGGACCAAGGATCGGACCTGCAACCTAGGTATGTGCCCTGACTGGGAATCGAACCCACAGCCTTTCGGTTACAGGACGATGCTCCAACTGAGTCACACTATCCTGGGCTGTTTCATTTTCTAAGTTAACACCAAAGTTATGAATAATTCTTTGGGAAAAGACTGATGGCATAACTAAGGCAGTACATATGCAATGCAAATCCCAGGGAGTGAGGTTACAGAATTTCTGCCAAGAAACAAGATGGCATAGCTTTAAATCACATTTACATGTTATGTCTCTTTTCAAACAAAATGTTACCTCAAAATAAAAAAAATGCTTCTAAATTTCTAAAATGATTATGAATTGGTATGATATAGGCGCTATATATGCCACTGGGAAAATTCTTTCTTCCTTATGTGTCTGCAAATATTGAAAGTTTATTTTGTGGTTCTGGGAATTCCTCTCCCTCCCCACCTTCCTCCATATCCAATCCGTCGGCAAATTTTGTCATTCCAATAGACAAAAACCAAACCAGACCAAACTAACCAAAGGAAGACAGAAACAAAACCAATCAGGCCTTTGGCCTCAATTAATTTGAAAACATCCATAACTTAGAAATTAAAATAGTCCCTGGATCTAAGATTAACTCAAAGTAAAATTATAAATTGTATAGAAAAAAATGGGTAAAAAAGAATCTTTCATATAAGATGCAAACTAACACGGTGACTGGGACAGGTAGGCAGCTGGTATTGACTGATGAATGGAGGATGTGAACAGATAAATAGTAAGTGTTAATACATATGCTAAAGTTCTCACTTGCTTTTGTGGGAGAACATTCTCAGCACCTTTGTAAAGCTGACAGGGAAACAGACCCTTGGTACCTCCTACCAGGGGTGTCCAAGCTGCGGTCTGCAGGCCGCATGCAGCCCAGGATGGTTATGAATGAGGCCCAACACAGCATTGTAAATGTACTTAAAACCCTATTTTAGCTCATTAGTTTTCATTAGTGTTTGTGCATTTAATGTGTGGCCCAGAGAAGCCAAAAGGTTGGACATCCCTGTTAGGGTTTCAAATGCCCATTTCTGATTTTGAAAAGCAGTTAAGAGACCAAAAGGATGAAGAAAGAAACCTACTTCGGAAGCATGACATTCAGTGTTCCCACAGGCAGGATTTCCATCGACTTCCCCCAGAACTTGTTTTTCCATCTGATATCTAAATGGCACAGGCAGCGGATAAGAAACATGCATACCACAGCTGATGATTTATTCTGTAAAAACTAATGTTTACATTACACTTTACATTTGACAAAGAACTTTGTCAACTGATTCTACATTGCTGATTTAACATGACAGGTTCCTGAGGATGGCAGAAAGTGAAAAGATAAACCATAAACCAAGAAAAGCTACTATCTGTATGTGTGCATAGCACAGGTTGTTGTCAACTGATAAGACTGGGGGGAAGCCGGGAATAACACGTGTGCACGTGCACACACATACCCCGGGGTGGGCAAAAGTAGGCTTATAGCTGTGCGTATGCAAAACACAGTTTATTCTTGCATTATTTATTTATATTATTTGTCTTCTTCTTATTGTTACTATTTCATAGCCTTGCTTATGATTTAGCTTTTAGGCGATGATGGTTGGTAATTTAACTTACTTTTGCCGACCCCTGTATACTTTACTATGCTTTAATGTCTAGGTAAATGTTATAAATTTTAGCTAGTGACCATAGTTTACATATATAAATGAGTTGTATAGCAAAAGTAATTGCACTGTGGATTTATAGGTACATCTATTTAAATAGCTATATAATCTGGGAGAACAGTCCAAAAATAAAACCTCTAAGTACAAATAGGCAAGACTGTGAGGAAGCGAGACAGACTTAGTGAACCAGCTGCCACGCTGGTTCAGAAGCGGCCAGGCCCAGCGCCCCACCTCACCTGTGCTTTCCCCGCGCAAACCCGGGTTATCCGTACATCTGTAAAAAACACCTGGACCCGTTTTAACGCACTAAGGGCACTTAGTGTTTATTGCCTCCACAGAGTCTCTGACCAAGACATGACTTATTTCCTTATTTTGTAATAAAGTGAGGTCACAGTGTTCTATTGCTGTTTTCAGGTCAAGGAAGTATGTATGAGAATGAAGCAGCCTTCCAGACATAGAGAAACTATTCATTCTTAATATTACATATGCTTTCTAAAGGAATTGGAAAACATTTTATTTTAGGCAAGTTTGTAACATTCTGACTGAACAATGGGCATTGATAAAACAGACTTCAATCCCAACCCCTTAATGAGTTAAAGACCAGAAACCACTGAAATGTTTACATATTTAATAGATGTGACCATGGATGAGGTGCTGTGGAGTCTTCCTTCAGGAGTAAGAGGTACTTGCACACCCTCAGGAAGCAGACAAAATCTCCACATTATAGATACAGACAAGGCGGCACAATGAGGCGGAGTGATAGCCCTCAGTGGGCACAGTCAGCAGGGAGCCCTGCTGTTCCATAGGGCCTGCTTCCTAAGCCATCTCTTCCCCTCCTAGATAACATGGTTTAATATTTAAACCAGGAAACATAGTTTATCAGACTGAACTCTGCACCAATTACAGACATTCTCTACGTTCCAAAGGCGGAAATGTAAACTGAGTACAATGCACTTTTGGAAACTAGAAACTGTTTCATAAGATAATCCGTTGGATTTTTAGGTTTTAATTGAAAAACAAACCTTGCCAAAACACAAAATTCTTGGATTCACAGTGACAGGCAGAAATGGGTGGATGATGGCTAACCTGGCAATTAAAGACAAAATAGAAAGCAATGACATCAGTGTTAAAATTTCAATAAACAAGAAACAACTTATACTGGCTACCACCAAATAAAAAGCATTCAGCACATCCATCTCTATCAGTGAATTATTCTCAACTTGCACAAGTAGACTAATGAATCTTTAACTTGTAAGACTTCATGTTTAAACACAGAGAACTTAGGTATGTTTGTAAAGGGCAATTATATAGATAAACTGAGTTGTTTGTTAGCTGGTATCATGACCTACCCCAAACAGAGTTTTACAAATCTATTTTCATCATGAAGATGGCCCAGGTCCTGCACAGAAACCTCACCGAGTGCAGCGGGACTTACCTGCTCTGAGAAAAAGCGGAATCCCTTGTCCTCTCTAATGCATTCATAAGTCTCCCCAAGGACAGGGTTGAATGGCTTACTTCCTGCTCTGAAATAGGTGGAGCAATATCCTGAAACTGCAAATGCAGCAATAAGAACCTGTTAAAACATTTAAGAAAGGAAAATAATATAGGAGAGACTACTTCCAGATCTCTTCGCCCTTGTTCCCCTAGATTTTACAGGTCCCTGTCAAGGGGTGCTGACTGAATGGTATTTGCATTTTCTGTTTTTGCAGAGACTCTTCATAAACTCATGGGGGATAAAGGTAAGTGAAAATGAGGTTAAACTCCTCTCATGGAAACTAGCAGGCAACTGAGGCCAAGTATTTTTCATTCATTTACCCATTCAATTTCCTGAGTATCACAAGTTCAAAGTTTTTGAAACCCAGTTATAGGTTATGTCGTTTGCACAATCTTAGTGTTGTGTGCAGAAGGGTTGTGGCTGCTGGTGCTTTCCTGAGGGAAAGTCAAGTTTTCGACAGTCATGTGGAATAGAGGCCAGGGCAGAGCACAGCCCAGAGGTCATGCTGTCTGACCTAAGTTCCTAAGCAAATGGGCTCTCTTAGCCTTCAGGAAAAGTTAATAAAGCAAAGCTAGGCATGTCTTCAACCTCTAAGAAGAGTGATACCTTTACACCCTAACTGCAGAAACACTCCGAACCAAGCATAAGTCATACAGTGTGTATTTTCTAGCGGCCTTTATGGGAAAGGACCAATTTCTCCCTCACCTATGCAGGGAAAATGTTATGCAAAAACCAACTGTGCCATCATAATGAATTTTGCCTTAGCTCAGGCCTAGGGTTGACAAATCCCCGCAGAGCACTGCTCTGTTATGTATTACCATGCGCTCATAGGGATCGTCGGTTTCCGAAGCCTTGTCCAGAAGCTCACTGTACTCCATTTCCTCGCAGAGATGCTGCAGAGTGTTGAGTGGCTCGTTCAGCTCCACAGGCATAGAGACTTTAGATAGGTCTTTGCCAATGTTGTTCCTCAAGATATTCCACAGGTTAATGTTACTGGTGTCAGGACAGGGAGCTGGCAGGCATGTCCGACGTCCATTTCGGAAGGCCCCTCCCGTAAGCTCCCCATTCAAGACTGAAAGCAGCAGAAAGATGAGAATCACAATGAAAGATACTTTGCTTCTCTCGATTCATAAAACCCAGGAGAGAAATTACCCTTTCAAATAGTTCTGATTGTAATGCATTTCTTCAACCTTTATTATACTCCCTCAAGAATGAGTGGAATTATTTCATTACAAGGTTGCACGAAATACTAGTGTATAGTTTTTCAAACAGGGTGTTAAATATACTAAAATATCCAAGAAAAAACAAAATGAGTTTGGGGAGGAAGAAAAAAAAAGAAAGAAAACACAAGTCATATTTTAAAAGTTAAATATTTTGATAAGGACACAAACTTTTGGTTTAAGCAAGAAATAAAACCTTTCACAAGCATTTACTTCAACAGATTATATAAATACAAAATCTATTGAACAATCAGCTGCAAAAGAACAACAGTGAAGGGGGAAAGTGGTTGCTCGTTGAAATACCAGCTTTGTAATCTGGCAGGGAAAGAGAACAACCTGGAAGCTCAAAGGATGCATACTTTGCCGAGAAATGTTGTCTGCAACACTGGTGTTGTCTTCAGAGATGTTATCACTCACATCGCTGATGTAAGACTCATCGTCTGAAGCCTGAAGAAGGAAAGAACACGGAAAGGATCACAATTCTTATTTCACATTAAAAGTTCAGAAAACTGATGAAATGCAAGATGTTGCTCAAATGAACAGCAGAGGCCACAGTGGGAAATGCATCTGACACCTGTGCCATGAACGCCTGAGGGTCTTCCGTGAGCCAGAATTCAGGATTGCTCAACATAAGTAGCTCCCTGTCTTAGGTGGGGTGGCAGGCTGGAACTGTTTCGGTACAATGCAGAAAGAATGGACAAAAGAGGAGGCCCGGTGGCTCTCCCTAGAGGAACCAGAAGAGGCTGCCCAGAGGAAATAGTATTTGAAGTGGGCGTTGGAAAAGTTGCCGGAAGGGGACAAAGCACAGGAAGGAGAGAGTGTGGTAAGGCAAGGACCACAGGAGAAACATTTATTGTAGGCATGCAAAGAAGCTGAGTGGCTGTGACAGGTGGGAAAACAAGAGGAGGGTCCAACTGGGAAGGGCTTTTCATGTCAACACAAAGGTTCACATATAGTCTTATGAGTTAGTTATTCAATGCAAGGGAATAAGAGAGTCGTATTTAGTTTCAGGAAGAAACTTGACAGCACTCCCTAAGGAGGTCAGAGAGCAGGATGCTGCATAGATTTGGGAAAAATACGGACAGCTTAGACTAAATGTGGCCACCATGAGGGTCTGGAGATGAGGCTGTTCTGGGAGCCATGTTTGAAGTGTAATGAATAAAATTTGTCAGATATTTAGGGGTGGGGAGGAAGATTTAGAGACAAGAAGAAGTCAAGAATTAAGCCACTCTACATGAGAAAAACATGACACTAAAATGAATCCAAAATTTGTATGAGAAAAAAGTTAAGGGGCAATATATGTGTTCAGGGGAATCAGAAATGCAGCAGATAAGGAAAGGGAGGAAGACAGTAGAGCCATTCAGAGGCATGGGAAAAACCACTGCAGGCAGGAAAGCTGTTGCTACTTACTTACTGTCTTCAAAATGGAAACAGTGCTGTATTTTTTCTGCATATAAAACCAAAACATTCTCAGTCCTTCTCTTAGGGAGACAAAATACACTGGTTCCTAGGGCCCCATCCCACAGAGGTAGCAAGGCAGGGAGATCAGAAATTGGTGCAGCAATGGGGAATGAGGGTCCAGCCTTGGCTCACGCACAGAGCTGCCATCAGCCCCAAGCAGGAGACTGCTGACCCTCTTACAGACTGGCCCCTCCCTTGAAATGGACAGCAGGTTCAGGAGAAACTATATATTACTGGAAATAAGCTGGGACAGACCAACATGGTTAGTGCTGGGGCAGGGGAACACACACACAATTTTCCCAGAAGACTGAACGGCACTTCCCAGGGGAGACCCAGGGGTCTCACCCTCCTGATCACAATAGAAGCCCCCTCTAGAGGCAGGTGGATGTGCTGCCAGAAGTTGGGTGGCCCACCCCTGGAGCCTGAGCTGATAAAAAGCCAGGGGCAGCTCCAGAAGAAGACAGAAGGGAAACACCAAACTGTGCTGAGAGGAATTCTACCTCGTTCTTCTTCAGAGTTCGTTATTTTTCTCTTGTATAGCCTTTTAACATTTTTCTTTTTTGTCAATTGTATTCCAACTAATTCACAATTTTGTCTTTTATTTATATTTTAATAGTATTTTTAAAATCTCACATGGTATCCTCTTGTCTTACTTCATTTTGCCTTCTTCCTGCCTTTTTTTATTTTCACTTTAAATTTTATTTCTCCCCCCTTTTAATGCCTTGTTCCTATTCCTTACTCTTACTTTTTCTCCTCCCTCTATTCTCTCAAAATCATTTTTTCCTTTATATCAGCTCACATTCTTTATTCCTTTCTTATAATATCCTTATTTTCTTTCTACCTTTATTAATCACTGCTTGTTTGGCATGGATACTGCAGTTATTGCTGTTTTTCCTCAATTTTATTCTGATTTGTTCACTATTTTTAAAATTCAAATCGCACAGATTACTCTCCCCCTGTCTTACTCCATTTTGCCTTCCTCCTGCCCTTGCTTATTTCAGTTTGGAATTTTATTTTTTTCTCTTTCTTAGCCCGGATTGTATTCCTTGCTCTTATTATTTCTCCTCCCTCTATCTTCTCCAAATCATTTTTCTTTACCGTAGACATCTCATATTCTCTTTTCTCTTTCTGTTAATGTTCTTATTCTCTTTCCACCTTTATTAATCTTTGCTCATCTTTTGTTATTGATCCTGTTGTTTTTCCTCAATTGTGTTCCTATTGGTTCACTATTTTTTAAATTTTATTAACGCCTCATATTATACTTTCCCCTTTTCTTACTCCCTTTTGCCATTGCCCTTCCTGTTTTTACTTACGTTTTAAGTTTTATTTTCTCCCTTTCTTCACCTTGATTCTATTCCCTACTCTTATTATTTTTCCTCCCTTATCCATCTCAAAATCATTTATCTCTCCTTTAGTCATCTCATATTCTTTTTTTCTATCTTATAGTATTCTTACTCTATTTCGACCTTTATTAATCTCTGCTCATTTGCCATTGACATTGCTGATGTGATAAGGGGGGATTTTTGCTAGTGTGGGTTTGGTTTTCTGGGTAGTTTTGCTCTGTTCTGCCAGCACCTGTACCACAGCATCCAAGACATGGTGGGGGTTGTGACTCTCAGTCAGCCAGCCAGAGGGAAACCCCATCAATGAATGGGCATCAATAATCAAAGCCCAAGTACAACTTGAGAGCCCACATAAACTGAATAAAGGCATTCCTAGAGCATCCAGATCAGGAGATCGAAGAGACTGCACCACTGAGTCCCACAGAACTCCTACCATAGAAGTCCACCCCATGAAGACTGGAAGTCAAAGCATAGCAAACTGAAATGCATAAGCAAACAAAATGAGTAACCTAAAATGGGGAGACAATGAAACAACCTCCAATCAAAAGGAAAGGAGGAATCCCCAGATGAAGAGCTAAATGAAGAGCTAAATAGAGGCAAGCAATCTATCAGAGATAGAGCTCAAAATAATGGTCCTAAGGGTGCTCAAAGAACTCAGTGAGAACTACAACTAACTTTATGGGACCTACACAGAACTTAGTGAGAACCATAGTAGCATGAAAAAGGACATCGAAACTATGAATAAGAACCAGGGGGAAGTGAAGAATACACTAGAAGGAATTAAAAGCAGGCTAGAGGAAGCAGAGGACTGAATCAGCGAGATGGAAGACAAAGTAGAAAAAACACCTACTCACAGCAACAAAACAAGACAAAAATAAGACTCCAAAAAAATGAGGACAGTTCAAGGGAGCTTCAGAACAACATGAAACATAACAACATTCATACCATAGGGATTCCAGAAGGAGAAGAAAAGGAGAAAGGGATAGAAAACTTGTTTGAAAATATAATGACAGAAAACTTCCCTAACTTAGTGAGGGGAAAAGTCGTACAAGTTCAGGAAGTACAGAGGATCCCAATCAAGATGAACCCAAAGAGGCCCACTCTAAGACACATCATAATTAAAATGACAAAATTTAAAGACAAAGAGAGAATCTTAAAGGCAGCAAGGGAGAAATAGCTAGTAACATATAAGGGAGCTCTGATAAGACTATCAACTGATTTCTCAACAGAAACAGTACAAGCCAGAAGGAAATGGCACAACATATTCCAAGTAATGAAAAGCAAGGACCTGCAACCAAGATGACTGCATCCATCAAAGCTCTCATTTAAAATGGAAGGTGAAATAAATAAGTTCCCAGACAAAAGAATGCTAAAAGAGTACATCTCCACCAAGCCAGCACTGCAAGAGTTGCTATAGGGACTGCTTTAAGAAGCGGGGGGCAGGGGACAGAGAGAGAGACAGGTACAAAGGGAAAAAATGGTAATGAACAAATATGTATCAATAATAACCTTGAATGTAAATGAATTTAATGCTCCAATCAAAAGGCATACGGTAGCTGAGTGGATAAGAAAACATGATCTGCATATATGCTGTCTACAATAGACCCCCCTCAGAATAAAAGATCTACATAGGCTAAAAGTGAAGGGATGGAAAATATATTCCAAGCAAATGGGCGTGAAAAAAAAGGGGGTAGCATAACTTGTATCAGACAAAATAAGCTTGAAAACAAAGGCCATAACAAGAGAAAAAGGAGGTCACTACGTAATACTTAAAGGAGTGGTCTAACAAGAGTATATAACTGTTGGCAACATAAATGCACTCAAGGAAAATCTTGAAGGACTTTAAGAAGGAGATTGACAGCAATACAGTCATCGTAGGGAATTTTAACACTCCACTGTCAATAATAGATAGGTCTTCCAAACCAAGATACAAGGATATTGTGACACTGGACAACACTACACATCACATGGCCTTAATTGATATTTACAGAAAATCTCACTCCAAAGAAGCAAAGTATATATTCTTTTCAAATGCACATGGATTATTTTCAAAGATAGACCACAGGATAGGACACAACACAAGCCTTAACAAATTCAAGAAAACTGAAATCATATCAAGCATCTTCTCAGATTACAATGGCTAGAAACTAGAAACCAACCTCAAGGAAAAAATTCAAAAACATTCAGATACATGGAGACTGAATAACGTTATTAAATAATGAATGGGTTAACAATAAGGTCAAGAAAGAAATAAAAATGTATCTGGATACAAATAAAAATAAACACATAACAACCCAAAACAAACAACAAGCGTTAGAGAGAATGTGGAGAACAGGGAACTCCAGTGCACTGTTGGTGGGAATGCAGACTGGTGCAGCCACTGTGGAAAACAGTGTGGAATTTCCTCAGAAAATTAAAAATGGAACTGCCTTATGACCCAGCAATTCCACTGCTGGGAAAAAAACCCTAAGAATCCTGAACCACCAATTCGAAAGAACCTATGCACCCCAATGTTCATAGCAGTGCTATTTACAATAGGCAAGTGTTGGAAACAGCTCAAGTGCCCATCAGTAGATGAGTGGATCAAAAAACTGTGGTACATTTACACAATGGAATACTACACAGCAGAAAGAAGGAGCTCCTAACTTTCACAACAGCATGGATGGATTTGGAGACTACTATGCTAAGTGAAATAAGCCAGTCAGTGAAAGATAAATACCATATGACCTCATTTATAACTGGAAACTAACGAACAAAATA
Organism: Carollia perspicillata; assembly: GCA_004027735.1. NCBI lineage: Eukaryota > Metazoa > Chordata > Mammalia > Chiroptera > Phyllostomidae > Carollia > Carollia perspicillata. The sequence continues at coordinate 2,936 of PVKM010012490.1, read as the reverse complement.
AACTAATGAGAGAAATATAACCAGAGACACAGAAAAATGGAACAGACTGGTATCTGTAGTAGGAGAGGAGGAAGAGAGAGAATGGTGGAAGGAAGGGGAAAGGACTAGTCTAAAAACATGTATGAATGACTCATGGACTTGGACAACAGAGAGGGGACTGACTGTGGGCAAGAGAGGTGGGCTGGGTGAAGGAGGGCAAAGGGAAAAAAATTGGGACAGCTGAAATAGAATAAACAATACAAAAATATTTAGAATTTCTATGCATTACATGATTCTCATGCTTGATTTTTAAAAACTGTAAATATTAAGTAAAGTATTGATTTTGTTTTTGTTGGTTTACATGCCTGTTTTTGAGAAGATTTATTTCTTGCATACCCTGGACATCTTCTAATCTTACATGTAAGCATTTCACAATCACAACACATGCATCACACATCACAGCTCCTCTGGGGCCCCTCCTGGGGTAGGAGCAACCGATCCTGTGAGAGAAAGTGGTGTCCGGGGGGACCAGCACCATGGCCCAGACTCTCCCGTGGAGACAAAGATTTTCCAGTGGTTTATTTTTAATCAGCTGGTCATCACTGCACTACTCAGAGTGAGCTGCAGAAGCCACAAAAGCAGATGCAGGTCTTGCATCACCTGAAATGACCACGTAGCAAGGAGCTTGAGTTTGGTCCAAAATAGTACATTTCTGTATTTGTTCTTTTAAGTTAAGATGGACATGGACAATGGTGAGGGGAATGATTATGAAAGTGAGGGGGTGGGCTGGGTGGAGGGGCGGGTGGAGCGGAAAAACATCCTTATTGTAAAAAATTAGAAATTACACAAGAGTAAACAGAATACATGAAAATCACCCATAATCTCAGCATCTAAAAGAAACCACATTTAACATTTGGTGAGTGTTACCTCCAATTTCAAAAAGCCAATATAAACACATTGATACATGAAAAAAGGGTCAGTTTACATATTATTTGATAATGCCCTGAATATATTCTAATAAATATAGCCTGGCATCTTTACTTGGCACGACAACGTACCTCATTAGACAGTTATGACACAAGGAACTGAAGCAGCATTTAAGCTGCTTCCAAATTTTTATTACTATAGACAACACCTGGATGAACATCCTTGTAATACATTTCTGTGAGTCTGTCCGGCGATTTCTTTAACAGTTATTACTTCTGGAGGTGAAATTGCTGGGTCAAACGGGTCACTTGTAGGCTTTAGTCCTGTTGCCAAATTGCTCTCCTGAACGACTGGATGCGTCTGTCCCCATGGGCAGTGCGTGAGAGCGTCCAGCTCTCCACACCCAGGCCAACAGTACGCATCAGCAACCTCGTTAGCATTCATCTACCCATCATAATGAAAAGATCTCTTTTTAAAGTTTGAATTTCATCTTTTTTAATTTTTCTTATATTTCACACATTCTTCAGTTTGTCATATAGCTTGTCCTTTTTTTATTAGTTGGCAATTTACTTTTTAACATTATTTGTGCCAATGTGTTTTGTCCCGTAAAAGTTTTAAATTTGCATGTAATAAAGACAGTAAGTCTTCACCCTTAAGGTTTCCGGATTTATTGCTGGTATTTTAAAAATTAGAGTGATGGACAGAATAACTGCATGCATAACTGGGTAACGGTGGTGTTGCCTCTGCACACCGGGCAAGTCTATACAGACAGCCAATTGAGAATGCAGTCTTTCTCTGATTCACCGTTTCCCACCACGGCTGGCTTCAGCTCCGTTCCCATTGACGGCAACAGAAATGAAGCTTCCACCACCAGGCTCATGAAAACCACCTTCTTACGCCTGGTAGAAAAACAGTAAATGAAACTCTCCCACGTGGTTCCTCTGAAAAAAAGCTAATGGCACACGATTATGTGAGACGAGACAAATGACTGCCCAAACCAAATTCATGCTGCACACACGTTTACTGGTTGGATGTTTGTTCAGAAAACATGTTTTTCTTACAAAAAGCTACAAAGAGTCTATTCCCCTTCAATTTCTAATCTCCCTCAGACTAATAGGTGATGGAAACAGTCCAATATCCACATCCATGAAGAACGGTACATGTTGACTGTAAAAGAATTCTACCGTGACAGTGGGTCCCGAGTCAGATCTACGTCACGACGTGTGAGCAGTAGCTCAGGCTGGCAGTCTGGTCCACTCACATTCATTCATTCATTCTTTCCTTTCCTTTTCTTATCTATCTATCTATCTATCTATCTATCTATCTATCTATCTATCTATCTATCCATCCATCCATCCATCCATTTATCTATCTATCAAGTTAAGGCTTTGCAGTATTGTAATAGAATTGTAAATATATACTCATTTTTCTCCCCATGGTCAAAAAGTCCTGGGGCCAAATACTTCTCTTTAGGGGGCTTAGAGATTCAAAGTTCAGGAAATATTTCTTTCTAGATGCAACCAGGCATGCGGCATTGCAAAACTCAGTAAAGGCAGAGGCAAGGAGTAGATCTTTCCGGAATCAAGAGCATTTTTTTTAAGAAAAGAAGTCCAACATTCATTAAGTGAGGTGCTCTGGGAGATAGCACATAAATTTCTCTCTCAGCTACGGAAAACGCCAATGTAATACAACTAATGGTCAGATGCTTCTCAGACTAATCATGTGTTAGGGCGCTTGAAGCGTCCCTTCCTTCATTCAGTTAGCAAATACTTGTGGACTACCTGCTCTGGGCTCACCACACTGCTCTAGGGCTGGGGGCACGGTGGGGAAACCTGCTCCTCGTGAAAGTTATATTCCAGTGCGGGGTTGGGGGGCGCACACAGCAAACAAGTGAAATATCTGAAACATACATTTTGTTAAACAGCGGTAAGCATTAAGAAAACAAAATAAGGCAAGAAGAAGGATATGGAAGGTCAGGGAGAGGAAGAAATGGTGGCTCTGAACTGCAGGGAGGGCAGCCGAATGGGCTC
>PVKM010012489.1:0-31595 GCA_004027735.1 Carollia perspicillata | reverse complement strand
GAAGTGCTAACTCAGGTATGGAATGTCAGCACCCCAACCCCCACACCAGTGCTGCTGGGACCAATGCCACCAATGCTTCCTGGTGCTCACTGGGGTGCGGTAGGGGATCTCCATGCAGCAGGAAACTCAGAGCTGAGCCCTGGAGCATTTGGTTCCGCATGTTTAAAACGCCATTATTCTGTCATGAGCACAGGTGTATGTGGACACATAAGACATCCCATGACTGAGAGAACATTTGGATATGAATGCCCTTCCCCCAGGCCTGTCTGGAGCCTCTGCCTGGCCCCTACCCAGTCTCTCTTAGCCTCGTCTTCCAATTCTGGACACAAGTACTTTCCCAGCGTCTGCTGGCCTCCCCCAACCCCTGCACATTTCAGGCACACACTGTGCTCCCTGGATGGCTGTCCCTCCTGTCCCATCATCTCCCCATACCCGACAGGGAGCACCTCCAATCAGCCAGGTTGAGACAACACAAAGAGAGGCTAGGACAAGTACATGCCCCCTGCCTCTGACCCTCCTGAGAGCCCCTCCCACTCCCAGAATGAAAAGCATGGCTCTGAGCACCTCACAGTGCAAGTCGAACACACAGTAACCTGGCCATGCTGCTTCTAACTAGATGCAGTCTACAAAGATGAAGAGGATTGAGAAGAGGCTGCCTTTATCCTCCGCATGGAGACCAGACCTTGGGAGTAACTGAGAAGGAAGGGGGTACTTTTGCTAATTAGGACAAATCATTTCTACAAGCCGAGTAATTTGTCGGAGAAATCAGAAAGGAAAGAGGCAGCTCAGGACCATGGTGATAAGCAGGGGCTGCTGCCACAATAATGGCCACCAGGCTGTGCCAGGAAGATCTGCCCAGCACCTTCTGGAAAAGACCCTCTGTGCACCAGAGTCTGTGGAGCTCACCTTGGGCTGCAGGCAGCATGACACCTCTGTCCCCTCCAAGGCCAAGGCTGCTGGCCAGAGCAGAGAGGCTTCCCAAATGCAGGGTGTAGTGCTTCAGCTTGACAGAAAATGGAGACCATTAAATGGGAGTGTAGCACACCACTCAGGAGGATGGAATGACAAGAAAATGGCATATTTTTCCATCTCTAACATACCCAGGTTGACCCAATGGGCAAGGCAAGCAGGACAGCCACAGCTGGATGGATCCAGGGCCCCACCAACAAGAGGGAGAGACCTACCAGCTAGTTGCCTGGTCCCTGAGAAACACCCCTTTTCACCCTGCAGCCTGGGAAAGTCCTGCTGGGTCACTGCCCACTCTTCACAGGTACCCTCCAGTGGGGTTGTCTTGGAGACCCAACACATCCTGAGGGGTGACCCGGGAAGTGAAGCCACAGCTAGGTGACAACCCATCTTCCTGGGCTTAAGAGTAAATAAAACCAGGTCAGATGCAAGAAACAACTTTTTTTTTGGAGAAACAACTTTTTAAAACATTACTTGAAAAGTACAGTCTGTGCAGGAGGAAGAGGGAGGTGGCCCTGGTGATGGGAGGAGGCTGCTGCCAAGCTCTAGCTGTAGCCTTGACACTAACTTAGTCTTCCCGTGAACACACATCACTTCAAAAACATAGAACATCCAGGAGGCCAGATCAAGTATCCTACTCATCATCCCAGGTCGTTAAAACATTTTACTCCAGGTCTGAAGGTTTACTTTAGATTTCAGGAGCAGCTGATCTAAGCCACCACGGAAGTCAACCGGTAGGACTCCAGGCCAGCTGCTCCATCAGACGAGCCAGAGTTAAAGTCAGGAAGGGAAAACAGACGGCCCTGCTGGCACTGGAGAGCAGCATGTTTCGACTTGAGAATGCCCAGTACAATCCAAACCCTTTCTGGACTTCTGGGCTGGGGGCCCAGAAATGCCCAGGGTAAGAGGTCGGGTTAACTCTAGGGGCCCTATATGGCCCGCCTCACAGCCCGTAGCTACCCCATGCAGGCGCAAGGACCCCCAGGTCCAGGGCTCCTTCCCCCATACCAGCCCTGAGCCACTCAAACCCAACCCAGATCTGGGAAGGACCAGACCTCGCTTGAAAGCTGAGACAGCACCTGGTGTCTCCTCCTTTCCTTACAAGAGATCGGAGCAGCACACCTGTTTGGCTTTCACATCTAACATCTGGTCCCAGGGGAGACAGGAACCAGGGGTTAAAGAGCAAGAATAATGCACAGGGGCTACTGGCAGCTGCTGGGAACTGAGAGCAAAACTGAGGCTGAGATCATAAGATTCACTTCCGCTTCAGGATCTGCCATTTAAAAGCTGTGTGACCTCAGTCAGCCAGACACTTAACCTCTCTGGCTTTTGTCACTTGGGGCTGATGACCTAACTCACCTCTGAAACAAGGTACATACAGCATAAACCAGCTCTGCTGCTTGCGTGACCTCCAGCTCCAGCCTCTATGTTTCAGAACACTGGAAAATACGGCATTGCCATACTCTTAAAAAAACAACAAAAATCCCTGACATGAGCAAGGGGGCAAGGCTGCCAGAGAGTAGGGAGCCAACCCTTAACTGGATGCGTGGCCTGCCCTAGCGATGGATGCCACATCTGGGCTGTCAGTTTTCACATCTGTGAAATGGGGCACAGCGAGGTTACACACTCAACCCCAAGGGTTGTTACTGGGGTAACCATGGCCCTGGGACCTCACTGTGTCTGCGAGAAAGAATGCCCAGGGGCTCTGGGCACACCAAGATGCCCCATCAGGGATAGCTGATCTGACCAGGCCCTAACAGAGGGAGTGTGCCTGACCTCAAACCGAGAGAACCCTGAAACCCCAGAACCCTTCCCAAACCCTATCAACAACCTCAAAGAATACTCAGCAAAGTGACAGCAAGCCAAAAATAATAGTGATAATACATGCTCATTAAGTGAAACCTGACTACTGGCTGTGTTCACGTCCCCACATCTGTTGTGTGTGGTTGGCATCGCTAGAAGAACCTGGTGCGTGTTGGATGTCTGCCTGAACCCCTCAGATGGTGCAGAGAGCTCACCACGCAGATGTATGTCATGGCTTCCTTGAACAGCTGTCAACCCTCTCATCTGAAACCCTGCACACCAAATCCTGTTTCCTCAGAGCAGATCTGTCAGCAGCCTCCTCTCCAGGAATCGACTCCAACAAGGGTAGAAACAGGAACTGACCCCTCAGGCCAGAGGAACAGATGAGGAACCAAGGGCTTCCTTCAAGGAAGCAGCTGTATGCCAGGGCCAATGAATGGTGTGTCCTAGTCCCTGCAGAGGTCAGCACAGCACAGGTGCCCAGACTTCTTGGCGCTCCTTTGCTCAGCTCCAGAAGTGGGCAGTACCCTCCAGGGTCCAGAGCTACAGCCTAACTGCCCTGCTTGAAGAATTGGAGCCATGGGTTTGAATACAAGATGTATATGGACAGACTCTAGAAACTGCTGGGAGTTACACAGAATTCAGTACCTTTCAATTCACAGCACCACTTGTGTGCCTTCACTGATGTGTCACAAGGTCACTGAAACAAACCCAACACCTTGGAAACCAGACTAATAACAGGCCTGAGAGCTTCAAAGCTACTAGGCCAACTGGGTTCACAGCCACGCTCAAAAAAGTGACAAATGGCCAGCTGTGTGCCAACTTTGCATGTTCAATTCCCTACAGCAGAGTCTGTAAGTAAGCATGGCTCATGGGGACACCACCAGGACAATTTCCAGCAGCCAATTCAGACCAAAACTTGCCAGTGGGAGAGGTGATCTTGTTTGGTTAGGAGTGCAATGGGTCAGGCCTGGAGAAGAAAAACCTCACACGCTTGGTCAACAGACAGCACTCAGGAGGCAGTGAGAAAGCCCTGGGGTCAACCCATGCTAGAGTAAGCCCCTTTAAAAGACAACCCACCCTGGCAGGTGTGGCTCAGTGGATTCAGCATCAGCCTACAAACCAAAAGGTTGCTGGTTCAATTCCCAGTCATTGCACAGGCCTGGGTTGCAGGCCAGGTCCCCAGCTGGGGATGTGTGAGAGACAGCTAATTGTTTCTCTCGCACATTGATGTTTCTCTCCCTCCCTTCCCCTCTTTCTAAAAATAAATAAAATCTTAAAATAAATAAAACAGACTACCCAACTGGGAATGGTAATAATACCACACAGATGAGAGAGAGCAAGTGGCTAAAACACACAAGAAGCCACCAGAAAAATTCAAATGAGAGTGAAACACAGTTTTTGACCAACACTATCACAAAATTAGGAAGAATCAGATAATCCAGAATGCCAAAAGAAGTGGGAAAGTTGCCAGGATGCAGAAGAGGCAGTGTGAACCCTTGGCCACTGTTGGGAGGAAAGGGGTGCAAGGCAGGAGCCATGGGCAGCAGCTCAGAGCTGGCCCCACCCCCCAACTGTGTGGTCAGACTAGGCAAGCATTCTGGGCCCGGGGCCAGATGCTCAGGGGAGCCAGCAAGGAGGGACAGGAGTCATGGGCGGGACCCATGGGCTTCGGCAGGATGCACACAGGGAGTGTGATCCCAGGCACTTCCTGCTGGTCTGTCTGACACACCTGGCTAGTGCCCAAAGACTGGCTGCACCATGTAAAAGCAAAACAAAGTCGGAAAGCACTAATCCAGAAAAGGAAGGCCAGTCAAGTTGACAGCTCACACCTAAGGTCTGGCAAGTGCCGGGCCCTCCCCCAAACCTCTGTCCTTGGGGAGCGTGTCCCTTAATGAAGAGGAGGTGGGGGAGTCAGCAAGGACACTGACACTGGATGGAAGATTTCCAAAGAAAGGCCCCTGGCAGTTGAGGAGGCGAGCAATGGGGTCCCCAGGCATCCTGTGAGGGTGGTTTGAGGCTGGGAGATGAGAGATCAGGTATCGGGAGTCACATATTACAGCCCACAAACATGCCCCAGCAGCACTGCCATCTGGCTGGTCCAGAGAGGGGGTTTGTAACAGGTGGTAGAAGCCCCACATTAGGCCACCAAATACCTCAGAGTTCTATGGGACAGGAAGACCCTGAGAATGGCCTGTCACCAAGGTTCAATTTCCCCCATTAAGGACCCATATGCCCAGTCCACTAGCCAGAAATGAATGAAGGCTCCAGGACAGCATGGGACCCAGTGAACAGACATGGCCACACTGGAGTGATGGTTACAAGAACACAGGGCAGGCCCCATGGCTGTGGGTGCAGAGAGGCTTCCGGGAGTCATGACCACAAACAGCTATCTGTGCTGATGAAGCGCTTTCCACGGGTTGTGGGCGTGACAGGAGTGAGTTGAGGGGGACAGAGGATACCCCGGATGAGGGCACAGGTACCTGCAGAGGGAGAGGGGCAGGCCTGTGCCGACTGTGGCCCTCGCTCAGGTGGAGGCACCAGCAAGAAGAGGGCACACAGCACTGCATTTCAGTCCTAGGTGACAGGAGCTTGGCCACTGTGCAGACAGGCCGGGCAGTGGAGGCCGAGGAGGGGAGGCTCTCTGGGTAGGGCCGCCTGCGTGGGCTGACTAATGCAACTCTGTTCTTTTTTTTTAATGCAATCTTGTGACTCTCTGGGTAACAAAATCTGAAGGCACATCCTGAGTGAAAACGATGACATTAGGCTGTCTTCTGAATTTCCCCTAAATTTTCCACAGACCTCAGGATTCCTCCTGGACTGCTGTATAAAACTGCTGTGTTTGCATGTTTTTCTGTCACATTCACCTGTGACGGGGGCAGAAGGAAAAGCAGCTACAGACTCCAAAACCCTCAGGGCTGGGAACAGGTTTCCAGAGCAGCCAGCCAGCCTGCACAGCTGGGACTCTGGGCCTCCTGACCCCACCTGTCAGGCCTGAGGTCAGACCAGTGCCACCGATAGGGTTAATCAATGGATGAGTAAGTAACAATGGAAAACACAAAGCCCAACTTTATGGGGCTTTTTTCCTTCTATTTTGTTTTGTTGTCATTGTTTTTTTAAGGCCTACTGTAAACAAATGGAACTGTCCAGGCATACTGCTCCAGACCACATCGTGACTAAGGCCCTGGGTCTGCACGAATGAGCCATGTCCCCACTCCCCACCTCTGGCACATCCTGATGGTTATCATAGCGAAATGCTATTTTTTGTGGGAACCCGCCCCCTCTGGGAAGCCCTCCACACCACCACCAAGTCCCTCCACCAGCAGACAGGCCCTGAGGGCCCACACAGACCCTGAGCCTCAAGTTCTCAAGGAGACAGCTGCTCTGGAGTCTGTAATGCCTATGCCCAGGAGACCCTTGGCCATGCCTTCAATAGAGGAACAAACTCCTGCCTTTCAGAGCCACCTCAGGCTTTGACTATTTTCCTGGATAGCAGAGGCTGCACATGGAAGGAAGGCACAGAGCCCACAACACAATGATCCCCACATGGTAGAGGGGGAAACTGAGACCCAGAAGGTGGTGCCACTGTTCAACCAGTTCCCTTGCCCTCACTACCACCACTCTGCGACCACTCACCTTGTGTGTAGTCAACACCAGTTAGGGTTTGGAATCAATATGCCCCAACCCGGCCCTCACCTGTTGGAGGGAAAGCACTTCAGATGCCCAAAACCTCAGTGTCTAGGCCCACTGTGTGCCATGTGAACGTGGGACAGCAGGCAGCCTTCCCGGGTCTTCAGGCTGGCTCAGAACCAGCCCCAGCTTGACCACCCAGAGACCTGGACCCTGCACCCTCTAGTGCCCTGCCCACAGCAACCCCAAGCTCATCAGCCCTTTGGGCCCTGCAACAGGAGAGGGAGGCCCACACCTGCAGCACGTGTGCGCTTACTTCTGTATGTGAGTCCCAGGAACAGCACAGGGCTCCAAGAAGAGGGCGTGAAGGGAGATAGCTGCCACACCCACTCAGACTGGCCACTTACAGAGACTGAGCTATGCCCACACACTTGGCAATCCCTGTCATCTGAAAGCATTTGGGCTTCGGTGAGTTCACAGGTGAGAGACCAAGACTAGGAAGAGGAGAGGCGGCAGGAGGAACCATGTGAAGATGCCTGAATGAAGTGTGTTAGACCACAGCTCTGGGGCACAGACCCTGGTGAGTCACCCCCCAACCCAGGGGAGAAAGAAGCCCAAAACCTCGTGCCTTCCCAGCACAGTATCAGCCCAACTTCCACTGCCAGCCTGTGAGCCTCAACCTGCACACCCAGGCAATGGCAGACCCGTTCACTGGCCCCCCTCCCACCCAGGCTCACCCAGTGGGGTGATTAACTTCATCTGCTCAGAGATAAGGGAGGACCTTCCACAAAGAGATGCTAGATGTCAGGACTAAGAGTAGAAAGGGCCACATAGCAATCCTACACTTTAGGCCAGAAGCTGCTTCAAAATACTTCTTGCCCCAGCCAGTGTGGCTTAGTTGGTTTGGCATCACCCTCAAACCGAGAAGTCACTGGTTCGATTCCTGGTCAGGGTACATGCCTGGGTTGCAGGTTGTCACTGGTTGACGCACATATGGAAGGCAACCAATCAATGTTCCCCTCTCATATCGATGTTTCTCGCCTTCTCCCCCACTTCCTCTCTAAAAATCCAAAGTAAAAAAATTAACAAAAATTTCAAAATACTTATTAACAGTTCCACTTGCTGTCAGGAGGAGCTAAAACAGATCACTGAGTCGGTGGCTCTACTCTCAAGTCTCTCAATCAGTGGGACACTGTGCACAGGTAAGGGGGCCAGCACGGCCTAGTCCCAACCCCACAGCAGGTTGGAGAAGAGCTGGGCACAGGCGCCAGGTGCTGGCTGTTCTCATCCCACTTGCCAGATCCACTGTGAGCAGCGTGCATTTCTCTGGAACAAACAAACATCTATGAGCATCCAACACCAAACACAGTACGACCAGGAGAAGGAACACACTATTCTAGCTGAGTCCTGCTTCTGCCTCAGACATCTCCCCACAGTTCCTCTGCCTTGAGACCTCCTCACACCCCATCTCCCTACTCAGCCTATAGCAGTTCAGTAGTCCCACCGATTCTGAAAAGGGAGAAACAACACCAAAAGATTAAAAAGAGCATAATCAGCCCTGGCTGGTGTAACTCAATGGAATAAGATCTGGCCCACGAACCAAAGGGTTGCCGGTTCAATTCCCAGTCAGGGCACGTACCTAGGTTGCAGGCCAGGTCCCCAGTAGGGAGTATGTGAGAGGCAACTACACACTGATGTTTCTTTCCCTTTCTCCCTCCCTTCCCCTCTCTAAAAATAAATAAATAAAATCCTTAACAAAAAAAAATATAAAGAGCAAAATCATGCCATTTCTTTTCTACAGACAGAACCTAGAAACCACAGCCCCTTCACAGGCAGGCCTGCTTAAGCAGCCCTTCCCCAGTTCTTCAGGCCACTGATATCTAACTCAGAACCTATCTACAGATGGCATTCATCACAAGCTGAGAAAGCTCCAGAAGCTTCAATAAAGCCTCCTAGCCAATGGAGAGCTCACTCCTGGGCAGCAGGAGATGCCTGCTGCCCAGTCTCCATATAAGAGACCCATCTGAAGCCACCGTCCTCTGATAGTTCCTCATGCCATCAAGTGTGTGTTCAAAGATATTGTGAGACCAACCCACCTCTTCCTTACTAGGCATGATACCCCATCAGAAGATTGGGAAAAATGAGGACAACTTAATTGAACAACAATAAAAATAAAAAAGAAGATGACCCTGACCCCACTGTACACCCAGAGCTGAGGCCAGTGGCCAGGAGACATTGGCCAGAGCTTGACTGGAATCAGAGGCAGACACTTGCCCACCCAGCTCCAGTAGAGACTCACATGCTGGCCCTGTATTTCCAGAGTTCACCAGCAGAGCGCAAATAAAAAGGCAGGCCTACAGGAAACTGCGCCAAGCTTGACGCTGCTGCCGAGAAAAGCTTTGGGGAAACCCGGAGGCTGAAACGAAGTGGGAAACACTCACATCTCAACGAAACTGGGAGGGAGGCAGCCAGTCCCAGAGTGGGCACCCTCAAGTTGAGGCTCAATTAAATCTACACTGACCACATGACCTGCGTCAGCCACCATCCTCAAGGCATCCTATCAATGAAATGAAGGGACTGGACCAGAAAACCTCCAATGTCTCATTTCTATAAAGGGCCAGAGAGTCAGTATCTCAGGCTTTGAGAGCTGGTCAGTTGCAAAGACTTACTGCCTTTGTAGCACAAAAGCAGCTACAGATGACACCACTGTGTCCCAATAAAACTATTTACAAATACAGGCAGTAAGCCAGATCTGCCCCTCTGGCCATGGTTTACCTACTCATTTTAGATTTTAAGACTGACACTGGAAAAAAGAAAGCTCTATACAGTCCACCTTGTCAGCATTCTGATCCAACTCTGTTTGCCTAACACTATAAGGAACATGCTAGAAGCCTTGGTTTCAGGGGCCAGCAGCTATGGCAGCAACACTGAGCACAGCAGACTCTTTCTTGGCAGCAAAAAGAGGCCCATGAGCTCCACCGTCAATCCCACAGGGAAGCAGAACCCAGAAGGGGGACAAGGCAGGGGATCCCTGTCAGGACCTGGAGAGAAACACTTCAGAGAGACCATAGGCAAGAGGTCCCCATCAAGGGGAGGTCACACTGAGCTCACCAGCTCTTCATCCCTGCAAGCCAGGCTGTCCTGACTGATGTAGTACGCACTCTCCTTGTTTTAATGCTGTACTGGGACCCTTAAACCACCCCTCCAGATGTGGGTAGAACCACAGGGTCCACAACAGGAAGCTGAATTTCCCCAAAGAAGTCACTGTTTAAAGAAAGGAAAAAGGAACCTCCCAACCCACTTACCCTCCTCAAGGCAGTGGAAGGTGAGGCCACCCAGAGCCCTAAAGAGCAGCACGAGAGAGCTGCCACCCTTAGATCGGCCACGTGAGACCTGTGCAGGAGAAAGGAGGGCAGCAGGACAGGAGCAGAGGCATACCCTTCCCTGCTGGAGGAGCCAAGTGGGCTGCATCTGCCCAAGGGGCTGGAGAAAACAGCCAAGACAATGACACAGCCACTGCCTGCCCAGTACCCCAAAAGGGGCAGCTCGAGCCTTGACCCTCAAGGCCTCCAGGCCACTTCCCACCTGGGAGAAAGCCCATTTTCCACACCAGTCACCTTGTGATTCCACAGGGGACACCAAGAGCCAAATCCCAAAGTAGAAATTCTGCCCCATCTGAGCTCTTGACCAGGGAAGGGCCCATGAGCCTGAGGTGCCTACAGGGCAGAGCCCAGCCCTCCCCATCACCCTCTGGGTTATTTTGAGGGGGGCAGGGGGGACACAGAAGTCCTGCCACTGGGAGGGTTGGGGTAGTGGTGATAGCTGGGGAGAACAAACCACCCAGGGCAGAGCCCATGTCACCCACTTCCCCAGCCCTCAGTCTCCACTTCTAATCCCCCCATCTTAGAGACCAGGGTCTTGGCAAGGGCTGGGCTCCTGCACCTCACTGCCATCACCACTCCCCCAAACGGGGCCAAGCCAGCTGTCTCTGCCCTTCCTGTCATCTGCACCCAGGTGAGCTGTTCAAAATCTTCCTTCAGGCACGACCAGCAGCAAGCCCAAGACCACCTCAAGTTTTGGAGCCACCATGCCCCCCATTCTGCTGGAATCAGGTTTTCTGCTGCCTATAACCTGGGGAATCCTGAGCCCACCGGTGGTCCAACAGGTGTTGGAGGCCCTGCAGATCTTAACTCTCCTGAACAGTCACATTCATCCCAATGTATTTTACAGGCTCCAAGACCATCTCACACCAGTCAGGACGGTTACTATTTAAAAAAAGGAAGAAAGAAAAGAGCTAATGCCCTGGCTGGTGTAGCTCAGTGGATTGAGCACTGGCCTGCGAACCAATCGATTGCGGTTCGATTCCCAGTCAGGGCACATGCCTGGGTTGCAGGCCAGTTCCCAGCGGGGGACGCACAAGAGGCAACCATACATTGGTATTTCTCTCCCTCTCTCCTTCCCTTCCCCTCTAAAAATAAATAAATAAAATCTTTAAAAAAAAAAGGCAGAAAACTGTACTTGAATAACAATTAAAATTAAAAAAAAGAAAAGAAAAGAGCTAAAATGGCAAGGATGTGGAATAGCTGGAACCCTTGTGCATTGCTGGTGGGAATGTAAAATGGCAGAGCCACTATGGAAAAGAATCTGGCAGATCCTCAAAAAGTTAAAGATAGCCCTGTTTGGTGTGGCTTGGTTGAACCGCATCCCACAAACAAAAAGGCTGCTGGTTTGATTCCTAGTCAGGTCACATGCCTAGGTTTCAGGCTAGGTCCCCAGTTAGGGGTGTATGGAAGGCAACCAATCAATGTTTCTCACATCAATGTTTTTCTCTCTTTCCCTCCCTTCCCCTCTCTCTTAAAAGAAAAAAAAAAAAGTTAAACACAGAATGATCATATGATCCAGCAATCCCACTTCAGGTTATATACCCAACAGAACTGAAAGCAGAGTATTAAAGAGATGTTTGTACATCTATGTTCACAACAGGTTTAATTTACATCAGCCAAAAGGTGGAAGCAACCCTAGTGTCCACTGACAAATGAATGGATAAATAAAATGTGATCCATCCATATGATGGATTATTCAGTCATAAAAAAAGAAGGAAATTATGACACCTGCTACAACATGGATAAACCCTGAGGCCATTTTAGTGAAACAAGCTAGTCAAAAAAGGACAAATACCATGATTCCACTTATTGGAGGTCCCTAAAGTAGTCAGATTCACAGAGACAGAAACAGAAGGTGGGTGCCAGGGGCTGGGGAAGGCGGATAGGAGTTAGTGTTTAATGGGACAGAGTTTCAGTTTGGGAAGATGAGAAAGTTCTGAAGGTGGATGGTGTGATGGCTGCACGACAGTGTGAATATACTTAAGGCCACTGAACTGTACACTTAAAAATAAGATGGTAAATTTTGTTTTATGCATTGTATTTCACCACAATTTTATTTATTCATTTATTGTTTTTACTTCTTTTTTTCCTTTTTACTGAATTTATTGGAATGACACTAGTTAACAAAATTATACAGGTTTCAGATGCACAGTTCCACAACACATCATCTGTATACTATATTGTGTGTTCACCACCCCAAGTCAAGTTCCTTCCATCACCATTTATTCCCCCATACCCTTCTCCACCCCATCCCCTGATTTTACCACAATTAAAAAAATTTTTTTTAAGGCTCTGAGAGATCCCAGGAAAAGATTCATGCTGACTGGTCTTAGCACTACCAAAGCCTCACTGACCTTCGCCAGCCACAGAATGGAGCCCCAGTAGAGTGAAACTGGGGTGCAGTTGAGCCCCCTACAGTGAGCCTAGGAAGGGGTTAGAGCCATCTACACTGCACGGAGCAGAGCAGAGCAGCCACAGCTGCTTAGTCAGGCTTCCTTGCATGATGGAATTAACCTCAACTTCCTGCCCCGCCACTGGGCCTCCCTCCGTGCTGCTCTCTCAGATCTCACACACAGACATCACCAATCTTGGCCTCTTCCTGGCCTTCCCCGCTTCCTAAAAGCACCTCCTGCCCATTGCGTATAGAGTTTCTCCCTCCCTGTGTCATCGTCTACAGTTGTCATAACCATGCCCTTGGTCGGCCTCCCCTACAGGGATGTAAGGGCCACAGAGAGAGGTCTGACCAAGTTAGTCTGATAGGACATGGGAGCCATGTGTTCAGGTGAGGGGAGAAGTGGGCCAGGACTCTTCAGGTCCCTCATTCCCTCATCCCCCCACTTCTTCCCAGAAAGAGGCAGAGGGACACTGGGAAAAATGGGGTCAGTCCCTGCTATTCAGTCCTTAAACACCTTTGTCTTTGGCTGGATGACAGAGGAGACAGAACCCCTACCTCAAATCTCTGAGGAAGAACAATCTGGAGTGGAGAAGGTTTGGCCCCTTGAGGCTGCCTATGACTCCCCAATACCCACAGGCTGGAGCATAACCTGAAGGCAGAGACAGAGCCACTCTACCCCTTTACACCTGACTCTCTGCATTCCCTCAGCAGCAGCCGCCAGCCCAGAGGACTCAGCAGTCACCCCAGACCCAGCAGGACATGTCTCCAGAAAGTGAGCCAGCACTTCCAGCCCTTGTTGGCTGTGAAGTGGGCACTTCCTGCCCACTCCATTGCTGCTGCTCCCAAGACTGCTGGAGGGATGGAGAATGGGAGAGCACTGGAGGGCCCAGCTCTCTCCAATATAGTGTGGTGGGCATCCCCGCAGGAAAGATGCTAAAGAAACCGGGGAAAGGTATTTTTTTACTTAAAAAAGAAATCCTTAGCCCTGGCTGATGTGGCTCAGTGGACTGAGTGCTGGCCTGCGAACCAAAGGGTTGCTAGTTCGATTCCCAGTCAGGGCACGTGCCTGGGTTGCAGGTTAGCTCCCAGTAGGGGGTGTGCAACAGACAACCACACACTGATGTTTCTCTCTCTTTCTCCCTCCCTTCCCCTCTCTCTAAAAATAAATACTGCACTTTTTCATTTGCAGGACACACATAAGAACAAGAGCAATCAGCATCCACACGTCTCATTTACCTGATCTGGGAGACCCCTACAATTGCAGGCACTGCAACTAGTGGTTACTGAGCCTTGGGGAGAGAGCCAATGGCCCAGTCCCCAGGCTGTCAGCAGAAGTGGCTGAAGACAGGGCACCAGATCCCAATGTGTGGCATCCCTTCAGCGAGGTGCCTCCTTGCTTAGGACATCCACCCTGAGTATCTAAGCTGGACATGGCAGCAAGGAGAAAAGTGAGGAGCTGATGCCTTACCCCGTCACAGGCCTGGGATAGGAACAGGGGCAGCTGGGAGGACACATCCTCAAGCAAGGTGTCCCTGCACTGAGCCTCAGTCTCTCCTTCTGCAGAACTAAGGAAATACCAATGATGGTTTGTGGAAGATTAACCTCAGCCCTCCATCACCTGCGGCTCATTAATTTCTCAAAGGCGGAGGTGTCCAAGGTGGGCTGACCCCACCAGGACTGCTCCATTATCGAGGCTGACTCAGGGTGACCTTGACCCACAAGCACTGTCACAGGGTGCGGCACCTCCACTGAAGCCTGGCCTTGGTTCCCCCAGTATACAGAGCACTCACTGCCCAGAAACTGGTCAAGACCAGGGTGATAAGGAAAACCTGGCATCCAAATGCCCTGAACAAAGAATACAATCCAAGAACCAGAATAAGAAAGGCTGGTGGCTCCCACAGCCACCACTTCTGTTCAAAACCATCTTCAAACTGCACTGTCAGGATGCTGGCAAGAACCTGATGACATCCATGCCCTGGGACAAGGTGGCAACCCAGAAAGATGTAGCTCTGGAGGAGTGATGTCAGTGCCAATGGTGCCCACCTGCCACAGACCCATACAGTTCTCCTGCCACAGTCGCCTTCCCTCCAGCCAAAGGTGATTCCAGAATGCTATGGGACCTAACTCTCAAACACCCAGCTCAGGCATGACCATAGAGCCCAGTGTGTGAAGGCATCTGCACCACAGCCAGAATCAGGAGAGGTTAATAATGCCCCCTACTCCAACCAGACCCACATCCTTCCCACATCTGTCCCCTTGCCTGGCCCTCAATACTGCCCCAGCACAGGCCTTCCTGCCTTCCCTCCCTGACCATCCACGCCCAAAGGCCAGACTGCATCTCTCCCAGGCCTGGACTGCAACACCTGCAGCTCCCCACTCCACTCAGGATGGCTGTGTGCACCCAGGAATCTAGGATCAGTGCAGCACTGCAGAAGCCACTAAAGAGTAAAGCTTACCATTGTGATTTTTTTAAAAAAAGACCTTATACAGTGTCAGGGAAGAAATGAGACCTAAGATTATACAAGGATACCACTGTGATAATAAAGTGCCTGAATGCAAGACAGAGCCAAGTGCCAAGGAGCCAACAGCAGTGTGGGAATAGTGTATTTTAGGTATTTTGGCAGTTTTCTACACTGAGCTTTACTGCTTTTAGTCAAAAAGAAATAAATTTTCCACACATGTCGCTTTTAAACAAGGGTTTGGTGAACCCGCAAACTTTACAAACATGTGAGACTCCCCTCCTTTCCAGAGGGGCGGTGGAAAGTCACAGACCTACCCCCTGGCCAAGCGACACATTTGTGGCCTAGGAGGGACCCAGCCTGAGAATATAGTTACCATCAGACTACACAGCCACTTGGTGTGGGGACAGGAGAGCTCCCCTCTAGACTATTAATGTGGACACCAGCTTTTTTATTATGGAGTAAAGTGACAAGCCCTGGCTGGGTAGCTCAGTTGGTTAGAATGTCGTTCTGATGCGCCAAGGTTGCAGGTTCAATCTCTGATCAGGGCACATATAAGAAACAGCCAATGAATAAATACATAAGTGGAACAACAAATCAATGTTTCTCTCTCTCTCTCTCTCAAAATCAGTAAATAGCCCTGGCTGGTGTGGCTCAAGTGGACTCAGTGCTGACCTGTAAACCGAGGCATTGCCGGTTCAATACCCATCAGGGCACATGCCTGGATTTGCAGGCCAGGTCCCCAGTAAGGGGTGCACGAGAGGCAACCACACACTGATGTTTCTCCTCCCTCTTTCTCCCTCCCTTCCCCTCTCTCTAAAAATAATCAAATAAAATCTTCAAAGAAAAACTTAGTAAGCCTTTTAAAAAGTAAGTAAGTAAGTAAATAAATAAAATCAGTAAATAATTTTTAAGTGATAAAACAACTGCAAAACATGGCTGTCTGTAAAATAAATAAATAAATAAAATAAAAATCAGTATTTTTTTTAAAGTGACAAAACAACTGCAAGACATGTCTGTATCACTCACTCACTGTACTACAGGTCAGGGCTCATTTGAGGGGATTGTTCTCAAAAGTGTCCCTTTGTGCTCTGGGATGACAGTGAAGCAGCCATTTATCGCTGGAGATAAGATCTCAGACAACTTTGGCTGTGAAGCTCAGACCAAGGAGAAAGTCATAAAGGCAGAGAGCAGGTAGCAAGGACCTAAAAACGAAGGACAGGGAAGCCAAACCCAAAGGCACCTCATGGACTGCCAGCTGGGCCCTCCGAGGCCCAGGGGCGAGACTCCTGCCATAGAGAAGCGGATTCCCAAAACAGGGTCTGCTCCAGCCCAGAGCCACAAAGAATGGAGAAAAGTAGTGGCCTTCTTTTTCAAGGATTCACCAGCGATGTCACAATCCCAGTGTGATGTCAAAACTGCTTCAAGAGTAATGAACTCTGGCCTTGCAGCGGAGTCAAGGGAGGGCGGGATTCAGAGAGCAGCCTGCTGTTTACATACAGCCATCTTGGAGACTGGCATGCAGCCAAAGGACTAATCAAGGATCAGGATGGCAGGCAGGCTCAGACCCTCACACAGCCTTGCAGCCTCCTGCAGAAACCACCAGCATTTACCCCACGCTGGGGGTGTTCACCCTCTCTAGCATCTGTGAGACATGGGCATTCTGGGAGCAACTCACTCCATCCAAACCATCACGTGCCCACCTTGAAACACACAAGCTAACTGAATCCCTATAGGCCTCCAGGCATGCTTCTGACACCCATGGGCCAGCCTGCTCCTCTCTGCCCACACAACCCACCACAGCCCTCCAGAGGGGGTTTTGGAGTCCACCTGGTTCTCAGCCAGGCCCAGTGGGCAGGTTCCTCCCAGGGACTGTATATCCCAGAGTCTCCACCCATTTCCTAACCCCTCCAACACAAGGCTGACAGGGGACCAGAGGAAGTAAAGTGTGCAGCTCAGGCCAGTGTTGGCATATGGGCCTCGATCCCAAGTTGGTGGTTACTGTCATCTTTAGGCTTTCTCGGAGGAGGGGGCATAGAACAGACAGCAACTTCAGGCATTTGCAGGCCACTCATGTCATGAATATTCACAGGAGCGTGGAACACTGGCATTTTAACTAAAACTTGAGACCACGATGTGACTCCCTTTCATAGCTATGTCCCAATGGCTCAAGCGCCCTCACAATTTGAGAGGCAGCCTGGCCAGTAAGGACAGTCTAACTGACCTCAGGCAGGTGACACTGCTCCTCAGAGCCTCGACTGCCCCCAAAGCACAGTGGGAACAATAAGCCTGCCCTCCTGGCAGTGCTGTCAGAAACAATGGGTTGCCTGGCTGGTGTGGCTCAATGGATTGAGCACTGGCCTGCAAACTAAAGGGTCACCAGTTCAATTCCGTCAGGGCACATGCCTGGGTTGTGGGCCAGGTCTCCAGTGAGGGGCATGTGAGAGGCAACCGACTGATGTTTCTTTCACATGGATGTTTCTCTTCCTCTCCTTCTTCCTCCCTCCCGCTCTCTCTGAAAATAAATAAAATCTTTATGAAAAAAAAAAAAAGGAATGAAAGGTTTACGGGGGCCTGGCCCATAGCCAGCAGGGGTAGAGCCACCTAGTCCTAAAGGTGGCCCATCTATAAAGTAGACAAGGCTGGCAAGAAGCTGCCCTGCTAAGGGCCAAGTGAGGTGTCCCCCAGGAAAAGGAGATGAGCCTGCCTCCCAGGGCCTTGCTGTGCGAGGAAAAAAGAAGCTAAATTAAGGTTCCTCCTGCCACCAGTGCCCAAGCTGACATCCACACAGCCGCCCCCTGCACAGCAGGCAAGCAGCACCCAGTACAGCTCCAGAACAGTGGTATTCCACTGCGGGCGTCCTGTACCATACCCCCATACACCCTTTCTGAGGACACATCCCTGCAGCCGCCTTCCACAGATTACTGGGCCACTCCCCTGCCCCAACTACCTCCCCAGCCCCTCATGTCTTAAGGCCTGTGCACCCAGCTTGCCTGGACCCCTCAACCAGCAGACGTCAGCTCTGGCATCTCCTAGAAGCACCTCTCTCAATCCTTTCACGTCACCCACTCCATGCCATGATGTTGCACCATTTTATTTCCTTCCTGACAATGACCACTAACAAGTTCTTTGTGTTGATTTCCGTGCTGCCCTGTTCATTATCTGTCTCTTGCTTCTACAATGTCAGCTAATGACACTAGGAGCCTGCCTTGGTCACTTGTGAATGTCCAGCTCCTCAGGAGTGGCTCCTCACAGACCAGGTGCTGAGTCCAATTCAGGTAGCTGCAAGAGTCCAGGCCCCCTGTCTCCAGGGCTCTACTCTAACTTCCAGGCAGGGACTGGCTCTAGGTAGAAGCACCAAGTACACATGAGTCAGGGTGGTGCTGAGCGAATACACATGCCAAAAGGATCCCCACAGCCCAGGGAGGAGGAGGATGGATATGGAGCTCAGAGAGGGCCAAGCACTGGGACCCTCACAGCCGTAAGAGGAGGAGGAGCCAGGGCTCAGAGAAGGCCAGGTGCTGGGATTCTCAGTGCTATGAGAAAAAAGATCTGGATCAGGCACTGGTCCAAGACCCCACGCAGGTAGAGGTGAGATTCAAACCTAAACAGGCTCCAATCTCCATGCTTCTTAGGCCTCTCCCTAGGCCCTTAATTTCCTCCCTTAATAAGAGGAAAAGGTCACCAAGCAATGGAGCCCACCAAATCCAACAATAAAATGCCCAGGTGGTCGAGGCAGGTGCCCCAGGGAAGGTCACTTCCTCAGAGTGGTCGGGGGACCACTGAGCTTCTCTGAGCTTCTCTGAGCTTCTCTGAGCTGGCACGTGAGGCTATCTTGGAAAAATGGGTTGTGTCCACACTTCCTCCTCTGTCTTCTTCTGGAAGTAACCCATCACAGCAAAAAAGAAGATCCACAAGAATGGCTCCTTCAGGACTCTCTTGAATTTTTATATCCAAGGAGAAACCACACGAAGCCCAAGTCTCGATGGCTGGCAGCTGTGTGTATTACCACATCTTCACCTTCCACCAAATTCCAGGCAGGCCACAAGGTCTGCACAAAGGCAGCTCAGACTTCAGATCCCTCTGGAGAGAGAAATCTTGGGGACTTGTATGGGAGCCGCTCCAACAGCTAGGATTACAGGAAGTTTCTCTCCCATTCCCTGCTACTTCTGAATTAGGACAAACCTCTTCGCAATTAAAAAGTAAAAATAAACCCCCCTCCACAAGTTGCCATTGGCAAACCCATATAACCACAGCATGAGAGAAGAGAAAACTCTACATTATTGACAAAGCTGCACATCTGAGGTTTTGTTGACAACCGATATACTGTTCTGGTCACACAAACAAGTTCTTCAAGTCGCCTGCCCTGTGCCCAGCACCCAAAAGCACAAAGAGCACCTGAGCTGCCCTCATTTTAGCCCAGTCTACCACAATGCCCAATGGGTATGATTAAATACAAAAAATTGCCAAGTCACTTAAATTACCAGACTGTTTCTGAGAAAAACACAAGTTTGAGTCCCTCAAATTTTAGCCCAGACAGCCATGATGGCCAAGATGGCTTGAAGTTCTTTGAGGGAGCCCCTCCTAGCGACTGACTCTAACCTACACAGCTGGGCTTCACATGGGACCAGCCTGAGTGTGCAGTTACCTTCACCCTCACATGCGGAAGATCCAGCTTAGTTAGGGGATGTAACCAACACCCTAAATTAAAAATAGCAGTGTGACAGCATGAGGTAGATGCACAGGCAGGCCTTCTGGACCAATGGATCAAGTGAGGGCAGCATGGCAGGGAAGGCGGGGCTCCTAACCCAAAGTGACCAGGTACCAAGTTCACCTTATTTACATGACTCATGAGCTCTCCCTCAGCTACCTCTAGGAAAGTCTGCCTTCCTGCAGGACAAGTCAGACTCAGGAAGGGAATTCCTTAGGGAAGGGAGGCTCAAGTCAACCATTGTGCCCCCTACCTTCTCCTCTTCCTCCCCTGTAGGGAGTGCCTCAGCCTCACCTTGGGGAATCCTTCTGACAAGATGAGAACGTACAAAAAAAGATGAGGTCTCACTTCTATTAAGGGGAAACTGAGACACCAGGACAGAAAGGAATTTGCCCAAAAACATGGGCAGCACGGGAAGAGTGGGCACCCAGGAAGTGGCAGTAATGAAACAGGGGAAGAAATTCCCAGCTTAGCTAATGGTGCTGAACAAGTCTGGGGCAGGAAGAAAGCCACATTCCTTCCTAGTTAGTCCCTCTCCTCACCCGCCCCAAGGCCCCCTCATCCCTGGTAAACACACACACACACACACACACACACACACACGGAGGCCTCCTCAGCCACCTCTGATTAAGAAGCCCCCACTTTCCAGGCAAGGCAGAAAAGAGCTCCCAAACCACTCCCCTCAGACCTGATCACCCGGCACCTGCAACTTCTGTCCCAACAGAGACTGAGGGCGCCATGATACAAACAGAAATGGGAAGAAGCAGGTCTGACCACAGCCCCAGATGTGCCCCAAAACCAAGCCTAAAAGAAGGTGCACAGCAGCCTTTTCCCCATCGCCTGTCCTGAACCAGGTGGCAGAAATGAAACGTCTTGAACTTCCCCAGATGGGCCCAAATAGGCCCTTAAGAAGTTGAAAGTCAGCGGCCAGGTGCTGTGGCCAGAGCTCCCTCCCGAGTGCCCACCACCGGCTCCCAACCTGAGAAAAGCACCAAGTCAGCGACCCCTACATTCGCAGCTTCTTCCCCACAAAACACTCCAACTCTCTGAAGGTGTCCAGTGAAACAAGGTCACCTGGTGTGTGTGTGTGGGGGGGGGGGAGGCAGAGGGAGGAGTTGCAGACAAGCTGTCAATTACTACCCAAACTCTCCTTCCCAAGAACCAAGAGTGAGCCCAACTCCAGGGTCCTCACTGGAAAGAGTCAAAGACTGCCCCTGCACACAAACGAAACAGAATCCCACAGGCACCCCGACAGCGGTGCCCCACTTACCCACCCAAAAAGGGACCCTGCCGGAGAAGCCCCAATCCCACACGCCTCCCCCGGCGAGGTGAACAGTTCGGTTCCGGGTGGACAGGGGAAGGCCCCGGACGCCCCCAGGTGCCACACAAGCGCTCCCCAGACCCGGCGCGAGAGTTCGGACCCCTCCGCTGGCCCAAACCGCCCACCAGTGTCGCCTCCCAAGGCCGAGAAGAAACATGATTCTCTGCGCCATGCCGGCCAAGGGATCCACAAACAGCACCCCGAAAGCCGGACCCCGCGACCCCAGGCCCGGACGCCGGGCGAGAGGCGCGCGAGGCCGGCCCGCGCCCAGACGTCCCCGACGGCCGCGCGGGGCCGGCGCCGCTCACCTGGTTGGCACGGTAGTTCTCGAAGGCCCTCAGGGCACTGTCGGTGAGCTTCACGTGAAACACGGACACCTTGCTACCGTCGCTCACCCGCCCGCACGACAGCCCGTAGCTCCGATTCTCCCTCAGCGCCGCCATCTTGCGACCATCGCTACCCGGCCCCCCTTCCCGACTCCAGGGCCGCCGCACCAGACCGGCCCCGCCCCGCTGCCCGCTGACGTTCTGCATTATTCATGACGCGCTGCTCACGCCCTCAGGATGCTGCGAAGCTGGCCGACGACGACGCGCGGCCCGCCGACAACTTTATTATTCATGAGACGCGGTTAGCCACGCCCCTTTTGGGCCTACGAAGCCCATAGTCCGCCCCGGCATTCTGCATATTCATGAAGCTTGAAGGACCCTCTTTAATGGTCATTTCCGCTCCGGGGCTCCGCCTCGGCAGAAACACCTTCCCAGGCCCTGCTCAATAATGTATTATTTATAATCTTGACTCAGCCAAACCAGTCGAAACCCCGCCCACCAGCCGCTGACGTGATGTATTATTTATGAGGTCTCGAAGCCGTCAGGCTTTTGCCTCTGTCGAGAGCCGCAGTGAGGGTGTGGAGGGGGCGGAGGCAAGCGCAAGACACGTGGGGGGGCGGAGCCCTCGGCTGCCCGGGTGAGTAGGCGTGGCTATGCAAACCGAGCGCGCGTTGGCCGCTGGGTTGTACTGGCAGGGTTTAATGTGAGCGGATAGGCGTCTCTCCAGCGCCCCCACCCACTCCTAGTGCTTTTAGGGGATTCAGGAGGCCGGTGAACTTTGCCCATGATAAGCGTGAGCTTTTAGTAGAATCAAGTCCTGACGCTCTCCTTAGGGGGAGCCTGCTCTTGCCTTTTCTCTCCTCCCCGTCTTCTTCCTTCCAGGCGTGTTTTCCCCGCCTTTCTCCTAAGCTCCAAAGACCCTTTTGCCTCTGTAACTTGTTTCCTAAAGCCCTTCCACCTCTTCTTCTACTTCTGCGACTTTCTAAATAAACTTTCTTACATTTTGGGGTGGAAAATCGCACGTGTCCAGGCCCTGTGAGGTCATTGTTGTCCAGCTCCATTTTTAAAAAAACGTTTTAAGTATTACAAAATTAATCCATTTAAAGTGTAAAATTCAGTGGCATTTAGTATATTCACAATGCTGTGAAGCCACTACCATTATCTAGTTCCAGAGCATTTTAATTAGCCTAAAAGGAAACTCCATACCCACTAAGTCACTCCCCATTGCTCCTCTTCAGTCCCTGGCAACCACTAACCTACTTTCTGTGCCTATGGATTTGCTAATTCTGGACATATCTGGCTATATTCTGGAATGAAACAACACGTGACCTTGTGTGCCTGGCTTCTCTCAGCATGTTTTCAGGCCTCATCCATGTTGTAGCCTATACCACTACTTCATTCCTTTTTATGGCCAAGTAATACTCCATTGTGTGAACTGACCATTTTGTTTGTCCATCATCTGTTGTTAGACATTTGAGTTGTTTCCACTTTTTCACTACAATTAATAGAGCTGCTGTAAACATTCACACACAAGTTTTTGTGTGGGATGAATACTTTCTGTTGGATCTGTACCTAGGAGTGAAATTGCCAAGTCATTTGGTAATTCTATGTTTAACCTTTCAATGAACTGCCAGGCTGTTTTCCACAGAAACTGCATCATTTTATTAAGCTCTCATTGTACAGGTGGGGAAACTGAGACAAGTGCTAGCTTGCCCAGGAAAGCTCCTCCTGGCTCATGGGCCTCCAGACTTGTGGAAAACTCTGGGGTTGTTTTCTTTCTCCCTTTAATCTAATTACAGATGGTGGTCATAGGATGAAGATTTTCAGGTAAGAGAGGAAGGTGAAGTTTAGGGACTTTCTGTATGTCCCTACCCAAGTGATCTTGTTAGTTTTCCCCACCACTGCCAAACCAGCACTACCATCTATATACCCCCGACCATGAACTGCTGGGGTTCTGTGCTCAGTGCTTAGGACCCATGACTGTGTTTTGGGATGGATATGGTGGTTTGGACCAATCTGCCCTATGAGGAAAATGAGGCTTAGAGAAGCTCAGACAATCCTCAATCAGCAACACTACAACCATAGGTTGTGCTACTTGCTAACAAGCATTTCTCCACTGTATACTCACTACCCCAAAGCCTCCCAACAGTACCCCAGGGACAACAGAGAAATCACCAAGCATTGATCTGTTCTCCAAAAATCTCTAAGAACTAGGTCACCCAAGAAATTGAAAGCTAGTTCATTACCTTGGTATAACCCGTCAATACATCCTCTACCCAGCCAGCTCACTGCAGAATCTCTAGCCTCTGTATTGGCTATGCTGTTGCTGCCCAGACACAGGGCTGTCAGCTCACTGAACTATAGACCCCTTTAATTGTTGGTCTCAGAGAAACCCCCAGCTAGGTCCCATCAGGGTCCCCATTTTCAGTTAACAGAAACAAGACAGGATGGGGTAACAGGCACAGGGAATGTGGACGCCTATGGAGTTCACATCTGGGTACTCTAGGCACATCACCCCACTTCTTCAAAGCTTGTTTCCCCCTCAGTAACACAGGTCTACTGTGGCCCAAGAGGAGATCCCTCACTCCTCCTCTGGCCCAGTCCCAAGTGGCGGTCAAAGAAAGCTCCAGAGCCAGTGGAATGCGGGGAGGGAGGCTTTATTTCACTTGGGGTAAGGGAGAGCCTGGACAGAGGGCAGCACACAGGGCAGGAGAGGTTGGCACTTGGACAGGGACTGGATGGGGGGAAAGCTGCCCCCAGGCCTTGGGAAGGAGAAACTGAGACAGATCCCTATTGAGACCTAACCCAGGGGGATGGGGGTGGGGGGTGGGAATTGGGTCTGGAGGAATGAGGGCCCCCTACTTACGGGCTGCACGGGGGCTCGGCCCTGCCTCACTTTCCTCCTATAGGGCCTTAGTCCCTCCTGTTCACTGGGCCACATGACCCTCAAACCTCACTGTCCCTGCCCCAGAGGAGGAGGCTAGGCCAGAGAGGGTAGTGGACAGGGAGCCTGGGAGAGTTAGGGAGCGTGTGGTGGGGTCCATGGTGCTTGAAGGGGTGGCAGCCACCTGGGCAGTCAGTTCCTGGCAGCGATGACCACAGAGAGAGCCACGCCCCCCAAGGCAACAGCAGTTGCCCCAAACAGCCACTTCCAAGGGATGGACTGTAGATAAAGGGGAGGGAGGAGGAAGCTGGAGGGCAGTCAAGACTGATATCTTGGGACTCAGGTGCCAGAACAGCCCACACAGGCCTTCCAACAAGCCACTGCCTGACTGACCGTGTCTTTCCTGCTTCCTGGTAAACTGCTACATGTGCATCAAAACTCAAGCCAAATCTCCCCGCTTCTGGGATACATCCCCTTCCCCTCTGGAAGCACCATGACTCCCCACCCCAAGCCCTACGGACTGTATTCCACCGTTAGTCCAGGTCACACAGGGGTAGGGCCTGTGTCCCCGGCACGGTCCAACACAGCCCACATGACGAGGACATCAATTATTGCAAAATGAAGACAGTCCCTTTACGTGGTCTGCCCTGCCCCTCCTGCAGGAGCCTCCCAGCCCACTGTCCCCAGCTCACCCAGGCACCCTTGCCAGGACACTTGGCAGGCAGCCGGCTGGGGTTGCCCAGCATTTTCCGGTATAGGGCAGTCTCCGTGCTCCGCTGGGCTGCATGCTTTTTCACTAGCTTCGAGAGCTCTGCGTGGATCGTCTGGGAGAGGAGGGTGGCAGATGGGCTAAGAGCATGCAGCGGCCACAGCAATCAACACAGCCATCATCACTGGTACTCTGCCTTTCTGGTGTCCTGGGTCACTCGGGCTGACACCCCAGGAACACAAGGGTTCCATCCTCCCCTCTCTGGCATCAGTAAAGCAGGGACTGCTGGTTCCATGCCTCTAGGGAGCCCATAGATGGTGCAGAGCACAAGGTTGTGGGAAGAAAGCTGGGGACACTGGCACTGGACAAGCTGGTGGCACCTTTAGCTTCTGAGATCCCTGGTTCAGAATAAGCCCAGCCCACTTATATATGGGTCATAAGTGTCTCAGCAAACTGGCTAGGGCCCTTCAGACACCTACCCCCTGCCACTGCTCAGGTGGAAACACAACAGGGAAAGCTACAGCAAGGACAAGGGGCAGATGACAGGAGGGACATCCCAGGCAGGCTGATAGGGCAAGTTCCCAGGGCACCCCAGTTCTGCTCACCTTGTTGGAAGGTTCCAGCTTCAGGGCTGCCCTCAGGATGGGGATAGCCTCGCTGTACTCCCCTTGCTGGGCCAGCACCTATGGGAGAAAGTAGTTGGCATCACTCGGGACCTACAACTGGGCCATGTTTTCTTTCATGAAATCCAGACCCGCCAGGCTCCTGGCCATCCTGTCAAGTTCCAAATCTATCCCCAGGAGTCCAGTCATCCCACTCTGCTCTCCTGAGCCCTCAAGACTCCACTATCACCCCACTGGATTCAATGTTGTCCCCCCAACCTTCTCCTTCCCTAAGTGTCCGTTTCGCCCTGTGAAGAGACCCAGTCACCCACTTCACCTACTCCTCTCGTACCACCTTGACTGGACACTTCCAAAGCTCTGGCTACAGTGAATGACTCAGAGCCAGCATGTAACTCAAACCAACCAGTAAGATCCAGCCTGAAATATGCTGGTGTCACTGGGAAGCTGGATGTTAAGCAGGAAGGATGTAAGCCTGGAGCTTTTGGGGGGTAGGAGGGAGCCTCTTGGTCACTCCCAAGAGAGGAGCCTACCTGAGAGGGGAACCCACAGCAGACCAACACAGCATTCCCATAACATTGCTAATGCCTGGATCCAGCCCTGCCTGAACCCAGGCCCTCTGGATTTGACAGTGTCACAAACTATCCTCCTTTTGCTTAAATCTTTTTGAGTGACTTTCTGTCACCTCCAACCAACATATCCAAACGTGTGAGCTATACAAGCAGGGTTATAAACCCTTGAAAAATAGGAATGACATTGTCTTCCTCTCCACATTTCTATGCAGAAGTCGACACTTATCAAGTACTTAAAAAAATGCTGGGTGGCCCTGGCTAGTGGTGGCTCAGTTGGCTGGAGCATCATCTGTAAACCAAAAGGTCATGGATTCGATTCCTGATCAGGCACATGCTAGGTCGCTGGTTCAACCAATCTGTGTTTCTTTCTCAGTGCCTGTCTGCCTGTTTCTCTCTACCCCCCTCCCTCTCTCTAAAATCAGTAGGCATGTCCTCAGGTGAGGATTTTTTAAAAAATGCTGGCTGCAGGGAGGCCATGCTTAGTTCTCACAAACACGCTAGGTGACCCAGTGCTTGCTTACACCTCAGTTTTCTCAGTTCACTGCTAAAAGGTACTGGAAAATCCCCATTCTGCCCCATCCAGGGTTTCTGTGAGTATCAAAAGATGGGAACGAAAGCAATTAAGATCAAGTCCATGCAGGCCCAATTCTCCCCTATGTTCCACCATAACTTACTAAGCACCTACTGTGTGCCTGACCCTCTTTGCAAGGTTAGAGATTTAGTAGTAGCTGAGTCAAACAAAAGCTCCACCTCCTAGCAGGGGAGACGGACAAGAGGCTTGACACTTCCATGTGCTGACGGTGACATGGGAAACATGAAGACAAAGAAGGGGGTCAGGGTGGGGGTCAGTAGGGAGGGCATCCCAAAGAGGAGACATTACAGCAAAGACCTAAATGAGGCAAGGGAAGAACACATGGGGGTACCTGGAATATGAAATGTCTCAGGCAGAAAGAATTGCCTGTGCAAAGGCAGGGGTAAGGAGAGAAGCAAGAGGTAAGGCAAAAAATGACGGGAGGAAAAGGAAAATCAGCTGGCTCGGCTCAAAGCCCCAAAGGCAGCAATGAGAACTCAGCTTTTGTTCTGAAGAAGATGGGAGCCATGAAGGATTGTATGCAATGAGCAATCACCACTGGGCCACACAGCAGTGTGTGGGAACCTAAGGCTTGGGGTTCACATCTGGCCTCAGTCACATCTGGATTCAAATCACACCTCTGCACCTGTCCAGGGCTTGGTTCCTCTACCTGTACCCCCACAGAGCTTGGCTGGCTGACACCTATGCCCTTTTCGAATCCTGGGTTCAGAACCAGTCCCACTAGTATGGGCTGGGGAAGCCAGCCTGCCTGCCACCTGTGCCTGCAGCCCATGGCCCACCCACCCATGGCCCACCTTGCCCTTGCGGAAGAGCGCCTTGATGTTGTCAGGCTGGTGCTCAAGCACGAGGCTACAGGAGCGCAGCGCGGCCCGATAGTGGTCTAACTTCAGCTGCGAGGCTGCCAGGTTGTTCAGACACTTCACCTTCAGCTGCAGGAGCTGCTCCTCCTCCTCAAATGTCATGTCCACTGTTGGGGGAGATTACTCAACTGTGGGGGCCACTACCACACTGTCAGCCCCACAACCACCTGCCCACTACATGACCCAGGCCAATGCCCAACCCCTGCACCTGGTGGAAGAAGAGACTAGGGAGGGGTCAGTCATGGGAAGATGGTCCTCAGGGGACCTCAGTCTCCCCAGCTCCCCAGGCCTGAAACAGGTCAAGGCTGCACCATTCTCGGCACTGCCACAGTCTACAAAACAGAGCCTAAGTGAAGCAGAGGCTTAACCACAGGCATGTGACGTGATACTGTGTGCAGTCACCCAAGCCCCCACATCTACCTGTGTCCTATGACATCCCATTGATCTGGGATCTACCACACGGCTGGAGTGGGCCCTAACCTAAAGGTTAGGGATAGATGAGCAACTACCCATATTCTGAAATATTTTACAACATTCTGAATGTCAGATCCCCTGTGATTTGAGGTTCCTGGCACTAGCAGACGTCTTTGCAGGGAAGGTGGGGGATTTGACCAGGTGGGTCACCTTTGGCGCTGGAGGTGATAGCCTTGATGGCGAGGTCATACGAGTTGGCTGCCAGCACAAAGTCAGCCCGCTGGTAGTGAGCATTGCCGCACTCCCGCTTCCGGTTGGCCAGTGCCACACGTTCCTGCCCTGTGAGCATCTCCAGGTCAGGCCCATCCACAGCTGTCTTCAGTGTCACCTCCAAGCACAGGGCCGCGTGAGGGGGGATGTATGGGCTCCTGCTGGGGGGTGGGGCAAGGGGAGCACTCAGACCTGGCACCCACCATGATGGCACCCCAGACACACTAGGCAAGCTTGGGAGCAGGCACAAAAGGACTCAAGTCCTGGAGCTGGCCCTACTCAGTAAAAAGGAAGGAAAAATGACTCTTGCCACCCTTGAGCTATGTGATTTGTTGAGTCATATACCTACCTCCTCCCCACCCCAAAAGGGACCTCCGCAGTGGCAGGTTCTCACCTGCCCTGGGGTCCATAGCAGTACTTGGAATCAGCAGTGACCATAGCCGTCTCCCCCACGTCCATGAGCGGGACACTGAGATCCAGGGCCTGGGTGTGCAGAAGTATGAGGGTCAGATGGATTGTGGATCCAGGTGCAGCCTGCCCCCACCAACACAGCCCACCCAGCTATCACCACCTCACTTACATCACTCCTTCCATTCCACCTCTGCCCCACCCCACCCTGCACCAGACTGCCCAGACCCTAACCCACTCCCACCTGGATGACGTCACAATCGCCCAGGGTGAACACCAGCTCTGGCTCCTCCTGCACTCGTGTGCCGTTCTCCAGTGACATTTGCAGCTGCACTGTGACCACCTGGCCCTTAGTAGGGCGGCTTGAGCCAGGTGGGCCTGGGACCAACGTCTTCTTCCTCAACAGCCCATTCCCTGCCAGGGACCAGCGACAAGCAGCCTGTCACTCAGTGGCTCTGTTGGGCACCTGCTCTCTAAGCCCCTTCCCCCACAAGCCCCACCGGCTTCACCTATCCCAGGAGTGGCCCAGCCCCAGGGCATAAGCTGAGCTTCAAAAATCTGCTCTGCCACTTACTGGGCAGGTGACCTCACACCTCTAGGCTTCAGTGTCCCCATGTTCTGTAATAAAACACTGGTCTGGATGGGTTCTGGTCTAAAGGTCGGGGCAGAGAGGTATCTATTCATATTCTGGAATATTCTACAGAGTTCCAAATTTGTGTGCTGCTTCCCAACTTGTACATGCCCCCACATTTAGCCTAAGAAGCACTGATCTAGTGGATTCTGGAGGACCCTGAGTCCTGAGGTTTCAGGGCACTAATGGTGGATATACTGACTGGGTCACACTCAAGCACTGCCTCCCATCGGGGGAAATTTGGGCAAACCACAGCCCCTCTCAAGGCCTTGTTTCTTTGTCTGGAAGCTTGAACTACGACTTCAGAATGCAGCTGACTCAATATAAAAGGACAGAGCCAGCCTCTTGCTCAGAGGAGTGGGGCAGCTCCTAACACCAGGAGAGAAAAGCTTCCCAGACTTTAACATAGCCAAGGAGGCTGTGCTGTGTAACCTTGGACAAGCACCCTCACCTATCTGAGCCTCAGTTTCCTCATCTGTAAAACGTGGGTATGGTAAGAATTACGTCACAGGGTTGTCATGAGAATAAAGTAAGATGGTGCACAGGCCTGGAACAGAACCAGTTGGCAGTCAACATTACCTGGTGTTGTTTTTGGAAGTAGCAATGTTTTTATCAGCAGTGTTGGTAACATTAGTAACAGTACTGTTTTATCAATATTAGTATTACTCTATACTGTTGTTTTGGTATCAGTAAAAAAGGTAGTAGTAACAATGAAGTTTTACTGTTATTTGTGTGGCACTAGCATTATTTAGCATACTATATAGATACTAGTACTAATAGCGATATAATTCTCTAGCTGCCAGAATTGCTGTGATGGGGTCCACGGCGGGGACGGACACGGGTAGATTCTCCAAGTCCTTTCTTGTAGGACTTCTCTGGGAAATTAGAACGCTAATGAATACTGTGAACCAGACAAAGGGATGAACAACAAATTGGGATGTTCCCCAGATCTATGTGATCTGAGGACACACCTTCCAGGGAACAACTACTTGTCAAACAAATACCAAGGAAAGAAGCAGTGGAGCCCCAACTAATGTGGCTGAGTTGGTTGGGCATTCATCATGCAAACCAAATGGTTGCCAGTTCGATTCCCAGTCAAGTCACAAGCCTGGGTTTTGGGCCAGGATCCCAGTTGGGGGTGTGCAAAAGGCAACCAATAGATGTTTCTCTCATACATCAACGTTTTTCTCCCTCTTTCTCCCTCCCTTCCCCTCTCTCTAAAAATAAATTTAAAAATAAAATCTTTAAAAAAAAAAAAAGAAAAAGCAGCAGTGGAGGTTGGGAGCTGCTGGTGCCTTGGAATGCTGGCTGTGTGGCCCTGGACAAGTGACTCAGTCTCTCTGAGCTGGTGTGTGTGTGTGTATGAGAGAGACAGACAATGAAAGGGGTTCATAGACATGAAACATGTCAGGCAGCTGACTATGTCTGGCGA
Organism: Carollia perspicillata; assembly: GCA_004027735.1. Classification (NCBI taxonomy): domain Eukaryota; kingdom Metazoa; phylum Chordata; class Mammalia; order Chiroptera; family Phyllostomidae; genus Carollia; species Carollia perspicillata. The sequence goes on along the minus strand of PVKM010012489.1, from coordinate 1,209 downwards.
TTACCGTGGTTACCACGTGTGTTACTTCCACACTACTTCATGGCAGAGTTGGGGAAATCAGGGGAAGAGAAGGCTTGGGTCAAGGTCACTACTGAACTGTAGCTGTCTAGGCCCCTTGGGTAAACCCAAGCCACCCCTGCACCTTACCCAGGATGTCCAGCCACTCTTCCGGGGCTGGAGCAGGCTCAGGCTCAGGCTCCATGGTGGCCAGAAACTCTCGGGCCAGGGCCCCAGGCTGTTCAGTTTCCTCCAGTGGGGGCTGCCCCACGTCCTCTAGAGGCTGCAGCTCACTCGAGTCCTCCTCTTCTTCCTCTTCACCCTCTGCATCTTCCATTCCATCCAGCACTTCGAAGTCCTCAAGAGGTGGGACCCCAGCAGGTGGTGGGGTGGCGGGCTCAGGGCCCACGGCAGAGGGCTCAGCACAGGATGCCATGCTGCTGGGGGGACGGGAACTGGCCCTGGTGGAGAGAACGGATGGGGGTGAGAATCCCACCCAGCCCCTCATATCCTCCTGTACATCCATTCTTCACACTGTGGATCACTTGTTATGTGACTCAGGGGCTCCAGGCCTCAGTTCCCTCATCTGTAGAGTGGGTAGAGCAACAACACTGGCTTGTCCAGAGGATTAGGACCCAAGCATCAAGCCCCGGGCATCAGGCTCAAGCACAGCTATTTTTAGAGATAAGTAATGTTTAATATTTATAAACACCCCAGGAATCAGGACACATTCCCCCACATTTTGCACAAAAGGAAATTGAAGCCCAAAGGAGCAAAGCCATTTGCCCAAGGTCACAGAGCAAGCCAACTGCAGGGTGAGGATTTGAACCTGGGGCTTTATCTGCTTAAATGCCCAGAGGAGATCCTGGGTGGTTTTTAGGTAGACAATCCCTGAAGTCTTGGGGAGACTATTTTTAGAGCCCAAGAGAAGGAGAACTGAATCTTTACCAGGGCTCCCCATCTCCAGCTGCCCCTTCTCCTGAGGGGCCATCTGCTAACTTAACCACCACCTAGAAAACCCAAACCTTTTCCTTCCTTACTCTGAACCTAAACCACGCCAAAGACCCTAGACCAAACACTTTCTGGGAGCCCTTTCTCCTCTCCTCTGGCCTCCTGACTAGCCTCCCAAAGTGGTCTTCATAGGAGTGGTGGAGATCCCCACCGCATCCTCCAGCCTCTTCCTTGAGCCATCAAAAACTGCCCCCCACCCCC
>PVKM010012488.1:0-31578 GCA_004027735.1 Carollia perspicillata | reverse complement strand
TAATTAATTTCCACCTGGCACCTAAGGTGATCTTTTAAACATGTGAATTGGCTCAGACCATTATCAGGAATTTAAGGTCAAACTCCACCCACTGAATGTTGATTTCTAAAGTAGTGTAAGAGCTGCCCTCTGATGGCCTCTGCAACCTCAGCATCACCTCTTGTCCACAGGGTTTCAGAACCACTACGTCGTTTTTGCTTTTTTTCTCTTTAATTCTCAATTCTCGCACCTGTCAATTCTCTGCTGGGAATTCCTTCCCCCAGGTCTTCTTTCCTATCACTAAGCTCTGATTCTCAGTATCACCCCTTGCATTTTCTTTCTTGATTAGTTAACCTTGAGTAACCCTAGAGACCTCCTTCTGCAGAGTACCACGCCATTACCCAGTAGGTTCTCCTTTGTTTCCATCTGTTGAAGCAGGGATGCTGTTGGATCAGTCCCCACTGTTCTCTTTCCACCAAGAAAGGCAAATGGTCAAAATATGGTCGGCACACTCAAGGGTTTGTTCAAAGCATGAATTTCACTAGGAATGTAGAGAACAAAGGATACAGGGGGCAAACATTTTTTGAAATTACATAGTCCAGGTTTTGGTGTTTTTTTTTAATTTCAAAAGTCTGGGTCCATGTGGGCAATTAAATTTGACTACAGTCTTTGAACTGATGAATGATAAAATCAGAACAGAACAGGTTTTCTAGCTTCTCATTCATTATATTACATTGCCTGTTCAATAGCGATATACAATGACGTTATAGAGCTTTCACTAATTTTACTTTGCATTTATAGCTCATCTACTTCTGTACACAATAGGTGTTTGAGGTGATTAACAGAAATTAAACATAAATAGAGCAGCACTTGTGTGAGACATATATGTACCTGTTCTTTGTAATTGAGAGGTTATATTATTTTGTGTCGCTTTGTAAAGAAAATGGAATGATAATTTTTCTAAACTCTGCTTCCTCAATAGGCTAATAATGTTTAAATGAGCATTTCACACTCACACACAATTTTACTCTGTTTTTTAAATGTGGTATTTTTATTTTGTCTTTAATAAATTAAATGCATATTTAAGGACAAAAACAGGCATTTAACCAATTTTCTCCCAAATTGTTTAGTATTATATTTAATAAAATCTTCAATATGTAATGGACTTTAATTGCCATATTCCAGAGTTTATTACCTTTTTCAAGATTTAACCTCTAGCCCTGGCTGGTGTGGCTCAGTGGTTGAGTGCCAGCCTGAGAATCAAAAGGTTGCCTATTTGATTCCCAGTCAGGGCACATTCCTGGGTTGCAGGCCAGGTACCCAGTAAGGGGCATGCAGGGGCAACCACACATTGATGTTTCTCTCCCTCTCTTTTCCTTTCCCTTCCCCGCCCTCTAAAAATAAATAAATAAAATGTTTAAACAACAAATAAGAAAAAAGAAAAGACTTCATCTCTGACAAGAAATAATTCCTCAAGGAACGTAGGAAGGATCTATAAAGCACTGTCATTTATGCCAATATTCCATCAGTGATTTTATCCTAAGTAGTCAAACACAAGAATGGAATTTGCCTAGGAGAAAATTAAAACATAGCAAAGAAGCCCTGGCTGGTGTGGCTCAGCTGGTTGCGTTATGGGAGATAAAGCTGGCTCTCTGTTCTGGACCAGTAACTCCCTTCTGGCTCCCAGACTGGTAACTCCCTGCTGGTCCCCAGACCCCCAGATAACCACCTGATGACAAGTTAACTCCCTGTTCCTGGCTCCAGATAAGTTACGCTCTCTGCTTCTGTATCCTCGGCTGTACTCCCTCCTTGTACCATGTGACCCATCCTCTCCCCGCCTTGCTAGGAGAGTATTTAACCACCCGCCTAACCCCTCCTCGGGGCCCAGAGTTTGGAGTTGGACTCCTCTGGGACCACGCGTGAATAAAGGATCATGCTCTTGAACCCCTCCGGTGTCTGGTCATTTCAATTTTCTGTAACAGTTAACGCATCATTCCATAAACTGAAAGGTCACGGTTCAATCTCTGGTCAGGGCACATGTCTGGGCTGCAGGTTTGGTTCCCAGTCAGAGCATGTGTGAGAGACAACTGATTGATGTTTCTCTCTCATGTCAGTTTCTCTCTCTCTCTCCCTCTCTGCCCCTCTCTCTAGAATCAATAAGCATGTCCTTGGGTGAGGATAAAACATTTAAAAAAATAGCACAGAGTAATATTGTTCATTTGTGTCTGTGACAAAAATTAAGAAAAAACCCTAAAATTAACATCCATCCACTCTATATTCTTAGTTCTAATTTTGCTGTTTTTCTCTTTGGTGATCCAAACTATAATTCATAGTTAAATGTATTTTTTTTCATTTGCAATCCACTTGTATTTTCTTCTTCTAAAAACTTATATTGTTAGAGCTTGGATTAATTAAGCCCATTTTTAAAGACTGACTGCAAAATGATACTGAGAAGAGTTGGCTCCAGCAGAATAATCTCAGTCATAGTTCAAATTCACCAGCAGATCCCATAGTTCTGCACCCTGCAAATATTCTGTTTGGTTTTCAGTTTGATCTAACAATGTGACCTACAGATTAGAAAACTGTCTACATGTCCCCTGTTTTGATGCGGACACCAGCCCACAGTGTCCGTGTCATTATGGATGAAATGAGACATTCACACAGACTACCTAATTCGGTGGAGGAAAAGGGACAACATGGCTTTTTCTCTCAAGCAGAGCAAAAGCCTGTGGCCTACACCATGACCAGCCTTTATTGGGTTTCTGGGCACATTACATGATGGTCCTCAATTACTCTGCACAGGTTGCTTTAGGTGGTTAACTTTTACAGAAACAAAGGAGCCAATGCCGCTAATCACATCACAGAAGAGGGATATTTGCAAATGAAAAGGCAAAAGTGGTTGGACCAGTTGCTGGCCCTAGGAAGGTTTAGCATGGATTTTAGGAAGTTATTTTGCAGTAAATGTTTGCCACTGGGGGCTGGGCCCAGCCATGCTGAATGGGCTCCTACACTGTTTTGTGTTTAATCAAGTGTCTCCATTTTGAGGCCTCAAGGCTATGAATGGTTCAGCTTTTGAAGAATCCCTTGCCCATTGATCTGAGTTCAGTAGAGTGGGGAGAGTACAAGGCAAAAAGGAGGTGAAGTACACCTGACTGTTTCCAGTGCAAATGCTTTGTCTACCTGATGTAAAAGCAACTGGTGCAAAGGCGGGGTGGGGCGGGGCAGAAGAACCTATATTTGGTTTCCTTTCTTGTGCTACATCAAGTTATCATCTCCTTGCCTCCTCTCCAAACAGACCCCTATTCACTTGAGGTTTCATAAAGTTATAAATGGCTATTCATTACAGCAGAATTAAGAGGCATTTCTGCAAATGCTATGTTTTACCCCCCCCCCAAGTTGTTTCTAAAGAGAAGTGTGGGAAGTTTGTTGCAGGCAAGAAAAACGTTCAGATGATAAGTGTTTCTGTTTATGCAAGTTTGTGGTATTGCTTATAAGAAACAGCACCACATGTCTGTAGATCATCTACTAAGTTTGCTCAAGTTTCATGGCCCCCTTTATTAACAGATATTTCACAGTGGTAAGAATTTTAACACAAAACGAACACGTGGAAAAAAGGCTTTTGCGGGTACTCTGTGTATGTTACCTCTAGCTGTCAAAACAAACTTCGATTCTTCAAAAACTAAAAAAAAACCCGTTCAATTGGCAAGCCAAAAAATAGAGTTTTTGTTTCATAGTTCTGCAGGTGTATTTGCAGAAGCTGGATGACACTTTATTGTGTCCATCAACATTCCCACTTCTCATTCACCGTTACTAAGGAAAAAACAATCTGTTCTGATACTCCATTACTTTTTTTACCTGCTTCCTGAAGTCATATAGCACCTTGAACCCTGTGTGTGACACCTTATTTTGTGTTGTCAATATTTGCAACAGGTCAAATCACATGTATTATGCTGTTAGGTCCTAAATGATGTTTAATACATTTTTAACTCACATTTGTGCTAAATACCCACAAGATTGCCTTGCTTATTAAATATGTTCTTAACACACAAACATGTGAAATCCATTCACATGAGAGAGTTATGTAGCTTTAAAGGGCAGGTGAACAAGGTCTACATATGGACTCATTTTATGTGCATCTTTTTGTTCATTCCACTGCGTTTGGGCTTCAAAACATATTTTGCGATTTCCCGTCTTCAAACCATCAGCAATTTTCCAGATGATATTTTCAGCTTTCTTAGGGACAATGAAGTAAAAAAAAAAAGAGTTATATGGAGAAAATAATTCTGGGTATTTATTCAGAGCCATCTCTGGACCATTTCCCTTCTCGTGGAGGAATGAATTTCAATGATTTTCTTCTGAGCCAGGTTTATGTAACTGTATTTCCTGAGATGATTTAAGTTGACCAAAAACTAATGTAAGCAGAGTGAAGAATTAACAGAGTTTGAAAATTATTTTATTTACTGGTTCTGAGTAGTAAATTCAAAAGTCAATTTTTCATCTATAAATCAGGACAGAGGTTTATTTTGTTCTGAATCTTATGAGTGTATAATGTGAAAGGCATGTACTCATATTTTTAGTAAAGATGTAGTCACATTAAATAACTGTCAGACTGTCTCTGATGATGACTTATAATTTTACATCAATTAATGCCACCCCAAAGTTTGTAATGCTGTGAATGTAGCTTTTAGTGAACAACTTGAAATGACAACAGTAAATTGAAAGGACTATACACACACACACACACACACACACACACACACAAATATATACACAGACAACATACATATACTCTTATTTATATCTCATATTCTGCATCTCATAGGTTAAATGATGACCTGTATGTTAAATAACAAATGCAATATGAGATATAAAATTATAAGTGCTGATAGTCAGTAAATAGGGAACAGCTGTCCTATTCTTTTAGAGCACAGAAATACCATTCTCTTGACACTGATAATGGGGAGTCATTGAGGAGGAATAAACAAATCCTATGATTAAAGGGACTAGTTTTTGTCTAATATGATCTATGCAAAGAAGTGGGTCTTGGGTGTACTGTGCATCTTACAATTTCAATCAGAAAAAAACTGTGTGGTTTAATGTCAATCAGGTTTAAATGTAACACATTTCCAAACTTAATATAAAAACACAGCCTTATTCCACAGACTGCTATCTGCCTGTCTTACAATCTTCTATCCTAATAGAGATAGTTCCGGTGTCCAGGTTGGGCGTTAGGTTCTGCTGAAAATCTGTCAAAAATGTTTCTAGACAGAATCAGAGGAAGCATGGGTCCTTGTTCTAGAAAAGTCTTACTAATACTATAGAAGATTCTAGATTATAAAGATATTGACATTGCATGGCAATTGTTTTTTAATAGGCTACAAAAGACAACACGTGGATTGGGAACCATAGTCTCCTGCAGTGTTGTCTGAAGCAAGGGGATATCAAGTGAAAGGAAAACTTAAAGCACCGATTAATATGTCAACAGGAGGCAAACTGGAGCAAATCTTTACCAGAACTGTCCAATAGAAACTTCATGTGAGCTAAAAGTACGAGCACATGTGTGATTCAAAATTTTCTAGTATCCATTAAAGAAGTTTTATAAAAGTGAATTTTGCCCTGGCTGGTGTAGCTCAGTGGATGGAGCTCGGGCCTGCAAACTGAAGGATCGTGGTTCGATTCCCAGTCAGAGCATATGCCTGGGTTGCAGTCCAGTTCCCAGCAGGGGACCCACAAGAGGCAACCATACATTGATATTTCTCTCCTTCTCTCTTTCCCTTTCCCTCTAAAAGATAAATAAACAAAAATATCTAAAAAAAATGAATTTTACTGATGTATTCTATTTACATATACCCAACATATTCCATATCCTTTGAAATATAATCAACATACAATTATTGAGGAATGTATATTGCTTTTCATACCAGGTCTTGAAAATCTAGTTTGTACATTACACCCAGACTCCATCTCAGCTTTGACTAGACAATTTCAGGCTTAGACACACGTGGCCAAGAGCTTCCTGCATGGGACTGCTCTGTTTAGACAGACACACCTCTGGTTAGTATGAGAAATGAGAAAGGAAGGCTGATGCCATTCATTTCCTAAAACACACCATCAGGTTTGAGGAGACATATCTAGTTAGAGAATTCGGGAACTGACGCATGCTGATGCCTGCTGTTTCTCATTCGGCGGAAAAGGCTTTAGTTGAAGAACTGGAGACATGAGAGAGCAGTATGTTTGTGTCCCTGAGAAAGCAGGATGAGGTCAAGTTACAGATCGGTGAGGAACCTGAAAACAAGGAGAAGGTTGATGAATCTGTGTGCGTCACTGAGTTATCGTTGAGTCCAGCGTCTCCTGTGAACTCTACACCTTGGTGGCTGCCGGGCAGGTCTCCTGAGACCGGGATGATTTTGTTGTACAGGCCTATGTCCCATTGGCACCGAGAACAGGGGGGCCTGTGGAAGGTAAGCAGATGCCCTGTTTGCCCACCGTGCTTATTATCTCAATGCAGTTACTCAAAATCCTTCCTTTCGCTCTCAGATGTGCTCTGGTTAGAAGAAAAGTTAGATGTTCGCTCCATGAAACCGACCCAGAAGTAAGGACTCAGGGACTTTCAGGACTCCCGTGCCTAGTAATAGGTCAAGGAAGACAGGTGCATTCCCAAGATCAGTGGAGAGGAAAAAATGTGGATTTAAAAACCGAATCCATTAAGAAAAAATTGATAAAAAGAAGAAACTAAGCTGAATTTGTACCTGAGATGATGTGTTTCAAATAAGAATACTTCTCTCCCCATGGCTCTACTTTTCTTGTCTCCTTTTGAATCTCAAAGTTGCTGTCACTGTTAATAGAACTGCATAGGTTAAGGTCATATATTAGGCACCTTTACTCTTTCTTGTTCTATCTAGAGATTTCTTCAACTCATTAGGCTTATTTATTCTGAGCTTACAATTTTAAATTATGTTTGTAATAAATAAACCTAGATAAAGTGGTTTATTAAGATCCCCCTAAGGGTATCCTATTTTTTAAATAAACATTATTACCTCTTTACTGACCCTTATATGATATGAGCTTTAGATAAAATTTTTTAAAGATTTTATTTATTTTGTAGAGAGAGGCAGACAAGAGGGAGAGAAACATCGATATGCAAGGGAAACATGGATTGGTTGCCTCCCACACTCCCCCAACCAGGGACCTGGCCTGCAACACAAGCATGTGCCCTGACCAGGAATCAAACCTGTGACAATTTGGTTGTGGGACGTTGCTCGACCCACTGAGCCATGCTGGCCAGAGGATAGAGGAAATTTCAAGTTTCCAATTAACTTTAAATGTGACTTGAGCTTCATAAATAAAGAATAATTCAGGTGCAAATACAGCATGTAAAAGATTATAGCTAACTGTGTGCTAAAGTAGAAAGCATAGGTATCTGGGGAGTATTTGTTTATAAAGGAACATAAACAGCTTGCATTAGGGAAATTTATAAGACTGTGGGGAATAATCAGAATATGTCTAATGCATTTATATGTAGATATAAAATATTTAATTCATTATATTTATTTTCAGCTGTCAAAGATACAGAAATCATGGTAACTTTCCCTTTTTTTAAGAAGTTTCAGCAAAGTGACTTCATTTTACTGTGTATCTGTAATGACTTCATGAGTCAGGTGCCTTGAATTTTACAATTTCTTTCTATCCTTTTTGGTTAAAGCCATAAAAAATTATCCTCATTGTCTATATTAAGAATAAAACATCAATTTAATGAGAACAGGTACCTGGTATTCAATGGTAATATGTAAATATCAGTATATAATTTTGTTTTATTTATTTTTAAAGGTAATTTAATTCTAGATATTTTGTTAGTCAATCCTTAACTGTTCAGGACTGTTAGGAACTTTGATTGAATTAAACTAAATGACATTCTAAAAATCATAACTTTTACAACTTTCAAGACTGCACATACACTTCATAAATCTAAAGTTAGCAAAATACTTCTTAGTATAATACTGCCAAATCAATGTAATAAATATACAGTAACTTTTAATAAACATTAATCATCTGGATGTTACTGATGGTAGACAGGATGCTGTTAAGGCATTTTATTAACATTACTTTTATATCAAAGTGTTTTATTAAGAGTTTTTTCCTTTTCTAGTATGATTTTATTTTTTATGATTTTTACATTATCATTTATCCCCCTTACACACCCCTCCCCCAGCAATCCCCACATTGTTGTCCATGTCCATGAGTCCTTTTTCCTTTTTGCTTGATCCCTTCATCCCGAGGGGATGTGTAACTGCTCCTCACCCGAAGCTGCCATCCTGCTCTCTATCTATGAGCCAGTCTCTATTTTGCTTATTAGTTTAGTTCGTTCGTTAGGATCCACATATGAGTAAAATCATATGGTATTTATCTTTCTTTGACTAAAGTATGTCACTTAGCATAATGCTCTCCGGGTCCACTCATGTTGTCACAAAAGGTAATATTTTCTTCTTTTTTATGGCTGAGAAGTATTGCATAGGGCAACTAGCCCATAGTTATTTTATCCACTCATCTGCTGATGGACATTTGAACTGTGTCCATATCTTAATGATTGTAAATAATGCTGCAATGAACATAGGGGTGTTTATGTTCCTTCAAATTAGTGTTTTGGGTTCCTTCAGATAATTCCCAGAAATGGAATCACTGGGTCATAAGACAGTTTCATTTTTGATTTTTTGAAGTATCTCCATATTGCTTTCCACAGTGGCTTCAGCAATCTTGATTTCTGCCAACTGTGAAAAAGGGTCCCCCTTTCTCCACACCCTCTCCAGCACTCGTTGTTTGTTGATTTGTTGATGATGGCCATTCTGACAGGGATCTGGTGATATCTCATTTTGGTTTTATTGTGCATTTCTCTGACGATTAGTGACACTGAACATATTTTCATGTGCCTATTGGCCATCTGTAAAGATTCAATACACATTCTGAAGGAGAACTTATATTTAAATTTTATGAAGAACATCTAAAACTCAACAAAAAGATAAAGAGCATAATAAAAATAAGTGGGCAAAAATTTGAAAACACAATTCACAGATAAGTTAACCCTTAAGGACTTTAGAAGGGTCAGAATCACTAATCATCAGAAAAAATACAACTAAAACAATAGAGATGCCCCTTTCCACCCACTATAATGCATAAACTGAAAATAGTTCTGATGAAGTTGTGGAACAAGTGAAGTTTTCATAGATCACTGGAAATAAGTGAATATTATACCAAAATTTAAAATACAAGTTTGGCAGTTTTTTTCCTAAAAACCTCATAGATATATACCTTTTCTATGATTCAGAAATTCCACTCCTAATTATCTACCCAGGAGAAATGAAACATATTCACAAAAAGATTTGTACAAGAATGCTCCTAAGTGGCTTTATTCATAATGGCCCTAAGCTAATAATCTTCCAAATGTTTATTAACACAAAAATGGGTCAGTCTCACCAAATGGGGTTAAGTCTGGCTAATCATGGCATACTTATCAAATGGAATATAACTTAGTAAAAAAGCAATACACTACTACTACACTGACAATGTAAATGATTACTACTAACATAATATTTATGAAGCCAAGCCAAAGCAGTATGGGCTATATGTCTAAATTTCTAAAATGTGGATAGCTCTTGTATTAACCTGAACCGTAGTGGACTCTAATAAGGACAGGTGCTTGTCTAGAGAATACTTAAGAAAATCGTTTCAGATTATGAACATTTCTAAATCATCTTTGGTTAGGTATTTCACCATACAGGTGCATAAATTCCCCGTGAAAAACTACTGTAACAGAAACTAGAAATACAGAATGTCTTCACAGTGACAGATATTTATTGCTCTGGTAGGTACCTTTAATTTACATTCTCTGTAGAGAACGTGGGTGTCCATGCATGAGTGTCTATAGCTGGTGGGCAGCTCTCCTTCAAGGAGTGATTCAGGGACTCGGTGTTTCCCCTCTTAAGCTTTCCGGGCCCTTTGCACCTACTCTTTAGTTATCGTTGAGTCTTATTTTGGGGTTTCCTATAGTCATCTACCCCAAACAGAAGAGAGAGGAAAAGGAACATTGAGCTAGGATGTTTCTCTTGATCTGGTTAGAGAATTGGTGCCCATCAGTCTCATTGGCAAGAACTCAGGCACATGACTGAAAAAAAGAGCAAGTGCTAGTGGAGAATATGGTCTATCTGTGGCCTGAGGAGGAAGGAGGTTTTCTTTGTACCCAGCTAGCCATCTGTGCTATGTATGAAGCAAAGTGTTTCTCGGGGAAGTCACTGTGATTTTTCTTTTCTTTCACTGACACAAGGGTAATGTGAAGTTCAAAGTTCACTTTATAATTGGGCAGAAGTCTTAACAACTTTCACATCTTTTAAATTATGACATAAAATGCTGAATAGTAGCACTATGTCATATTTTTAATTTTTAAACTATTTTGTGTTTTTGCATGGCATTGAACATTTTTGCAATTACTATTTTTCCTAATTAAAAAAGTAACATTCTTAGAAATTCTGCCCAGTGTTGTCCATAAAGATTTAAATAGATCGAGGGTATTGATAAATATATTTTCTTAAACAATCTATTTTAAGTATGCCACCAGAAGAAAAGCTTAAGCTGTGTCTTCCAAACTGACCGACTGTTCTGGCAGCTTCTCTGATTGGAGATCCATGGAATTCATTTATTTTCACCCATTTACATATTAGCCATTCATTTACCTAATACCTGTCTAGCTGCCTCCATCTAGGTATTTATGTGTGCTTTTAATTATAGTTAACTATCATTTTTCTTATCTTATGCATGTAACTTCAGCTTTTCTCAGAGTGATACACCATCATAGTTCCCTTTCTTAAACATGATCTGAACTTTAAATTCTAATGTTTTATTCTTATGCCATTTGCCACATTACAGCCTTCTTGATGCTTGCATAGAGTAACTTTGTCTTGCCCCTTAAGAACTCATTGCATCTTAAAGATGTGCGCAGTGCTACCCACATTAGTTACGCTAATATGTCTCTGGCTTCAGACTTTGGCAAGAATTCTGCATGGAATTTTGCAGTGAATCACTTCTCTATGTAGTATATAAATTCAAAGGCTTATTGCTAATTTATTACTTTATGAAACACATGGAAACTTTAAAAATCTTATCAGAATATTTTTAATATTCCCTGTGAATCTCATTTCTAATGTGGAAAGCACTTAATGTTCCAAAAAGCTGTGAATTAATTTTGGGGTGGAAGAATGTTCTATACAAAGATGGACCACTTCCATCAATTTTGGTATGATGATTAACATACATATTTTTATAGGTAAGTAAACATACTAGGTTAGGGAATTTGCTCACGGTAATTAGAAAAATGTTGAGGACAGGACTTGAACCATATGCTTCCTGAATCCAAAGTTTCTGATCTTAGTATTACACTAATTTTTCTCCCACACCAAATGGTGCATTTTAATGATTTATAAGTTAGGTAATAAAATAGCACTCCCATGAAATATCAAGATATCCTATTTCACACTTTTTACATTTGATTTCTGTCCTTTTTTTTAAATTTTAAAAGGACTTAAATGATTGAAATGGCACCTGATGGCTCACCACTCTTCAAAATTTTAACTGAACAAATAGTACCCTCGATCTGGAACTTTCATTGCCTGCAAAGTATTTATAAGCCTAAGCACTTCTGCAATTTTGCACTGAGCATTTGAAAACAGCTCTGATTGCTAATAACTCTATTCAATGTATACCAGACAAGCGGGAGTTCCAACTCTTAAGCTTCAGCTATTTTTGGATTGCCTTGTGCCAGAGAACTCCACCTTAAATTGCTTTTAAAGTAGAAAATATACACTGTCTCCTCTCACATAATTCAAAAGTAGTTTTAAGTTATATTTTTCAAAAAAAAAATGACAAGGGAGCTGTGATCAGGTCTTTGTAGTCAGTCCAAGGGAACCTGATTTGAAAAGTTATATATTTTTTCCTGTGACTGGAAGGATCTATGGTACAAGTGTTTGGAGAACGTTAGCTGTAGCCTTTGCTGTCATAAATACAATGTTTGTGTGGTATTTGGAGATCCTGCAAAGGGCAAGAATAAATTACAGTGTGAGGTTAAAGGTAATAGTTGGAGCGATGTTCCGTCTTCACTGGCTGGGATCCAGTTTTCCAAGGTTCAATTACCCTCAAAATGATACCCATTCAAACTCTTCTCCTTGAGCACAGAAGGTAAATTAGATTCCCATTTTGTAATTCACATGCATTCACATCTCTTATACAGAAAAATATCATAACTGTAGTGCTTTAGAATACTGTGTAAGCAAGGTGCTTGTCATTAGTTCAGTTATAGGGGATGCCATTTAGTTTTCCTTCATCCTCTGGTCATAGACTGAACCCATGCTCCAGAGACCTGAAGAGCAGGAATAAGTTGGGGGTAGATACAAACTCTTCCATTCTTCTTTTGTGTGGTGGGGAGTAGCTCAAATTTGTATTTTCATCAAGAAGACATGAAAAAGCAGATGCTATGTGTTCCATAAATGTGTTTAATGAACATAAAACACATATTAAACAACAGAGATTTCATCTATACACTGAGTACAGATCTGTTGAACACCTCCAATCTACAGAGACAAATTAGACATTATCACCATTTCTTAATGTCTTAAAATTATCTTTTGTTGAATAAACTATCTTTGAAGCTCAGAATCTTGGGGGTTGAAAAGCACATCTGCTAAATGTTACCATAAGTCTTTTTTTATAGTTAATATGTTGAAAGTATAGATGGGGAGGGATTAATCCTACCTGTAGGAAGTTCCAAGAAGCCTTTGCAAAAAAGGTGATATCAGACCTGATTCTTACACACACTACACCACATGATTAGACAGAAGTTGCTAGACAAAGAAAATGGTACAGGGGGATTCCAGATAGGAGGAAGAATACATCTAAAGACATGGAGCAAGAACAATTCACAGAGGGAATTATGAATAATTCAAAGTTTCAAGTTCTGAGTGACATTTAGAGTGAAGAGAGGAAGGTGGGACATACAGAGCAGGCATTTAAGTTTCTGTTTTAGGATAGAACCATATTAGTAAAACTGGAGGACTGCCAACAGTTTTTAAGTCAGGGCTTGGCATGATCATTTTTCTGTTTTGAAGAGAATCCTGGCAGAAAGTGAGAGATGAACAACAGAAAACTGGAGACAGAAGAATCAGATAGGAAGTATCATCTATTATTAAACGGATTCCACCCAGTGAGTTCCATATATTGTCCCTTCACTGGGAGTCCTGATGTGCATATGTTATGCTTCCAGTGAGACATGGGAGTTCAATGCATGCAATTTAGATTGGAACAGGCACACTCCTCCTGAACCTCTTTCCAGAGTAGACCTTCTAGAATTGACAAATGAAGGGAGGCACTTTAATTTTAGACTATATCATTTCATACATGCGCTTGAGGAAAGAAAACAGCAAGTTTCAAGTGAATATCTCTGACAGTAAATTACAGAAAATTTGGAGAGAAAGACCTGCACTAAGGCCCGTGCTGGGCTGTATGTAGAGTAACACAATTGGGGGAAATAAGAGCAATAAGGTAAAACTTACAAATGAATAAGATTAGGAACTTCTTTTCTACTCTGTAGTTTAACATTAGATGATGGATATTTTATTAGCTGTCTTAGTTGTCTACATTTACTGGATAAAGACATTGGGTTCTGGAATAGTCAGAAAGATTCAAATGGGTCCATAATATTAAGTATGGTAGGCATGCCTTTCCTGAGTTCTATAAATGATACACCTGGTATGAGCTTTACAAATCAATTAAGATCATAAGGTGCATAGAGAGAACAGAGTACTGGGGGAAGGGTATCCTTCTACACTTATCTCCATTGACCATTCATGTCTTCATTGCTTAGTTGATAATTTGGTCTTCCCAATGTTTTAGATGGTAATACACTCTGTTTTTTATTCTGGAACATAAAGTTCTTTTTACTTAAAGTATAGTTGACATACAGTATTATATTAATTTCAGATATATCCCTGAGTGAAATTTTACCTTTATACATCTTCAAAGTGATATACACCACAAAAAAGTCCACTGTCCATCTGTTACCATGCAAAGTTATTGTGATATTATTGATTGTATTCCCTATGTTGTATTTACATTCTTGTGACTTATTCATGTTATAGTTATAAGCTCATACCTCTTAATCCCCTTCACATTGTGCCTATTCCCCACCACCCAACCCTTTGGCAACTATCAGTTTTTTTCTGTATCTGTGAGTCTGTTGGTTTTGTTGTTCAACAGTTTAGTTTTTTAGATTCCACACATAAGTGACATTACATGGTATTTGTCTTTCTTTGACTTACTTCATTTCACTTAATACCATCTAGGTCTATCTGTGATGTTTCCAATGGCAGGACTTCATTCTTTTTCATGGCTAATATTCCAGTGTGTGTGCATGTGTGTATGTACATATACATAGAGCCGCTCTTTTATCCATTCATCTATTGATGAACACCAAGGTTGCTTCCATATCCTGGCTATTGTAAATAATGTTGCAGTGAACACATGGGTGCATGTATCTTTTCAAATTAGTGTTTGATTTTCTTCAGATAAGTGCTCATAAGTGGAATTGTTGAGTCCTTCTTTATCTCTTGTTAATGCCTTCGTTGTGCCTACTTTGTCTGATGTAAGTATTGCTATCACAGCTATTGTTTCATTTCCATTTTCATGAGACATCCTTTTCCAACTCTTTACTTTCATTTCAGTCTATATGTGTCTTTTAATCTAGAGTTTCATGTGGGCAGCATATGTAAGGACTTTGTTTTTTATCCCTTCAGTTACCCTATGTTTTTTTAATGCAACACTTCATCAATTTACATTTAAAGTCATCATTGATAGGTATGTACCTATTGCTATTTTAACTAGGTTTATAAGTGGTGGTCTACAATTTTTATTATGTTTGTCTTTGCTAGTGTGTTATTTTTCCTCTCTTATGTATATTTTTATTTCTAGTTTTGGCCTTTTTTTTCCCACTTACAGAATTGCCTTTAACATTTCTTATAATGACAGTTGAGTGGCGATGAACTCCTTCAGCTTTTGCTTGTCTGAGAAAATCTCGATCTTTCCTTCAGTTCTGAATGATGATCTTGCTTGGTAGAATACTCTTGTTGTAGGTTTTTTCCTTTTAATTGTGTTCAATATATTGTCTTTGTCTCTTCTAGCCTGCAAGGTTTCTACTGAAAACTCAGCTGATATTCAAATGGGCATTCCCTTGTATGTAACTACTTTTTATCTTTAACACCTAACAATTTAATTATAATATGTCTCAGTGTGTGTCTCTTTGGGTTCATTTTGTTTGGGACTCTCTGTGCTTCCTGAACTTAGATGTCTATTTCCTTCACCAGATTCATGAAGTCTTTAGCTATTATTTCTCCAAATAGGTTTTCTGTCCCTTTCTCTTTCTCTTCTCTTTCTGGATCTCCTATGGTTCAAATATTGGTATACTTGATGTCATTCCAAAGATTCTGTTATGGTATCCACATTCTTTTTCATTCTTTCTCTTTCTTTTTCATCTTCCAATTGGGTGATTTCCCCTCTCCTGTCTTACTGACTGCTGATCCATTCTTCTGCATCATCTGATCTGATGTTGATTCCCACCAGTGTCTTTTTCATTTCAGTTGTTCTATTCTTCAGTTCTGATAGGCCCTTTTAAATACTTTCTTATCTTTTTACTGAAGTTCTCACTAAATTTACTCACTTGTCTACAGAGTTTGATAAGCATCTGTTTGAATATTAGTTTGAACTCCTTACCTAATAGACAGCTTACCTAAATCTTGTTTAGTTCTTTTTCTGGGGTTTGTCTTTTATTTGTCCGTTTGTTTCCATGAAGTAGGTAGGTAAGCTACATCTCCTGGTCTTGAAAAAGTGGTCTTATTCATAAGGTGTCCTGTGGGGCCCAGTAGTGGAATCATCCTTGTTGCCAGAGCCGGGTGTTATAGAGGTACTCCCTGGTGGACTAGTATAGCCTCCTATTATGATAGGATCACAATTTTTAAGGACACACTGACAGGTGAGACTGGTCCCTGGCCTGCTGGCTGTGGGGCCTGGCCATGCCTGTCATGGGCTCACTGGTGTGCAGGGTGAACCTTTGATATAGCTGGCTGCAAGGCTCAGCAACGCTGTTGTAGACACACTGTTGTGTGCTGACGCCAAATGAGCTGCCCACTGGGTATGGCAGGGCGGGAGTTACTTCAGAGGGTTGCCAGCCTGGGTGACCAGTGCTACGAAGGTTAATGGAGTACCTCAGAAGTGGTGCCTGTCAGTGTCAGACCAATGAGGCGGAAGGAGAGTAATGAAAGGAAAAACGGTGCCTGCCAGCACCTCTGACTCATAAGAAAGTTCCACCATCTCTCTGTCCCTCCAGCACACCCTAAAATTAGTCACTATATCATCTTCACTATGGCCTAGGTAGTTTTCAAACCTCTGACGCTGTACTGGACAAAGAAAGAGTACACCTGTGTTTCCTACAGCCCTTTGGCTCTCCAAGACAAGCCTCATTGGTTTTCAAAGGCAGATGTCTTAAGTGTTCCTCTTCCTGGTGCAGGCCCCCCATGCTGGAGCTTGAACCCCTCACCCTTTGCTCTTTGGGATCACCTCCACAGGTGTCATATCCCTCCAACTCACGAGTCTTTGACTGGTGAGTGGTAGGTAGGGTGGTTCCTGACTAGGATGACCTACCTACCTGTCTCAACACACCTTTGTCTTTATATCCATGGTTGTGGAAAATCTGTTCTCCTAGTCTTCAGGTTGTTCTCAGAGATAGTTTATATGTGGTTGCAGTTTTGGTGTCAATTAGAGGAGGCGATCTCAGGATCTTCCTACTCCTCCATCTTGAACTGTAAGCTAGGAACCTTGCTCTCGAATGCCATTACGGCTCGTCTATATGAAATGCTGTCCCTTGTGGTTGGCATACTGCTCCTGCAATAAATGTGTCTCCAGCTGGAATTTCTAAGTTAGGAACACCCTTTTAAGTGAAATATGCTTCACTGCTTTGACTAAAAGAATTTCAGGATGAATCCAGACAAATGAACCACTAAGAATGTTTCTTTTCAACTGATAAACCCTAAATTCTACCTACTAATTTTTAATGTATTCAAAATGGCCATTGGATGCTCTGTTATAGAAATCACCAGAGTAATTCATATTTTAGCATATTTGGCCCACAACTTGCTTGGTAATTGTTTCAGTGTTTACTGAGTCTTCCCCTGCACTTTGTAGGAGACCATGGGAATTCCAAGGTACCAATTAAATGCCAAGGATAAATAAATGCATATATATTAAAAATAACAGACATTTTCAACTTTAGTGTTACTAATTTTAACATGCTAACCTGGTTACTTGTAAATACAGAGGAAATAAAAGCAGCTTAAAGAGCTGACAAATAAAAGATTTACAAATGTATTGACAATCTCATCACATTTTCATTGTTCTTTTTTTTTTTTTACCAAGGTACAAAATCTGGTCTGCATCAGATTAGTCAAGTTCTGGTTCTTGACAAAGGATAACAGAAGCAAAAAATGTTGATATATGCTATTCAAAAATTCCTTTGCTTGTCTAATACAATTAATCTATATTTCTGATGGAAATTTTCTGGTGTTTAAGTAGATTGACAAAAGAATACTGTATTCATTTACCCTGCTTAAAAAAAAATGAGCTCATCAATAGAAAGGTTGACACATATAAGAATGTCCCACAGACCTAAATAATTGTTCTTTGTAGCAGTTAATAAAAATGCAAGTGATTACAGATTCACTGATAATTAGGTGTCCCCTACTTTTCCACAAGTAGGGAAGCATTAAGCAGCAAGTCCAAATCACTGAGAAACACCATGATCTGTATTTTGTCAGAATAGTAGCAAATGCAATGTTTTAAATTATGTCATGTTGTGATATATAATATGTTGTGGCAAAATAACTCACTTTCTTAGTTCCTTATTATCGATGTAAAAATTTAAAACAGTAAAATGAACAAATTAACAGGTGTCTTATAAGCAATGAAGCAATGGGAAAAATTAGTAAATAAGTAGCAGTTGAAAAAATATTGAAGCCAGGATCACAATCTAGAAAGAGAAACATTAAATGGAAGGAAATGAAAATCTATAGCCATAAATTAAATCTGTGGATGAGAACTAGAGAAGTATGTTAGTTTTATCAAGTAGAGAAGCATGCAAAAAATAATATTAGTCTCTGTATATGCACTTATATACCAATAGCAATGGCTTTGGTGAATTTTAAAAACTTGAATACAAATGCATGCATATACACACAGGCATATATAAGTAGGCAAAAATTAGCAAATTGCATAACTTTCCATTTTCAAAATAATTAGTTAAATCAAGAAATTAAATTTTAAGAGCTAAAAACCAACATACCTTCTAATAATTTAGTGATTTTTCTTCCACTTGTACTAGTCTTATGGATGCTTTACATAAAATTTATATTTTGTGGTTAATAAAGAAAAAATTAGGGTGTGGCTTCTCCTGGGCCAATTCTCATGTGGGAAAATAAACCAATATGTATTGGAAAAGGGGCAAGAAAAAACTGAAGTCACTTGGATTCACTTAGATTAATAAATACATGCTAAGCTACACAAATGTTTTTATTTTACATCAATTAATTTTATGGCCCTGAAAACATGTCACAGTATTTTATGGTTTATGCAATTACTAGTATTGGATTGATAATGCTCACCCATAAATACCAGAGTAACTAATTAAACTGAGTAGAGAAGAAGTATAAAGATTGTATAAACACACATATAGTAATAAAATACGTACTGAAAAATCAGCATTGATCTACAGCAAGTAGAGTTTTGATAAAGTACTGTAAAATACAGTTTTACTTTGCAATCAGGAACACTTTCACTGTCATAATTTTGCTTTTTAAATTGCCTAGCCCCTGAGGCTTAAATATGTCTTTATATATTTCCTATTTATTCATTAAAATCCAATTCATGTCTCATGGAGCTATTTCATTTTAAGTGAAAATATCTATATACATTGAAAAGGTGTAAAATGTATAAATAAACATTGTGACATATGATTGAGACTGAAGCAATTCAGGTAGACTCACAGAGAAAAATAAATAAATTGTATCCCCAAATTATTGAAACAAATGCTGTTTCTAGTAGAAGCTGTCTTGCCTGCTTCCGATCTGAAGGGGCAAAATGTTGTTTCACTGCAAGGCTGCTGACCATATGGATTGAAACAGAAGATATTAAAACTTTTCCAAAATGTTACAGAAATTGTATGTAAGCATAATATTGTCAGTAACATTTTCTAAATAGCCTCTAGAGAGGCTATATTTATGTAGGATTTTTCTTTGTTTTCAACTAAAGAGGTTAATGTGTAGTGTTCTAAAAAAATAGCAAGGTCTAGTCTTCCTACCAGCCCTGAGTTGACCATGTATGTGGCCTCAGAGAGGGCACAAAGCTCCCTTGAGCTGGTCTCCTCATTTCTCCAGAAGTGACTAACGGGCTTCCTTCTGCCCGGTCTACAGAAAAACTTATCTACTCTATACACACGTTATTCAGTTGTGTTTATGAAACACTCCTTACAGTATTAATCTCAGGAAGAGTGTCATGAAAGTGAGGGCATATCAAAATATACTATCGTATTTTTTAATCTCAATAAATATATGCCTTTCACAACCTTTATATATTATGCTTAATTCCATGGCATGAGAGTTGCAGGAAAGGAAAGTGAATAGACTTCAATTCAAATCGATCCTCATCTGTATGTCACCAACTATGACCTTAGTAGGGTCACTTAAACACATTTCAACCATCTCTTTGGAAAGCAAACAAATAAACAAGCTTCATTTAATTGAAAACAGTGCTCATATAGGGCAAATATAATAGGACATGTAAAATATTCTGAAAAATAGAAAACACAATGAAACTTCAGGTTGTTGCGATAAAATTGTTATGTTACAGTTTCTTGGTCCATGTTCCCAAGGAATAATGATCAGAATTAATCCATCAGTGTCACCAATTGTACGTGATGCCAAAACACGAGGTTGCTCCTACATCTATTTACAAATATCCAGATGGTTGGAGTTATTCAGGCACCTTATTGATTTTTTTAACTGAATAATCTGGATATGTTGGCAATATCGGCAATCTGAGTCAATGTCGAGCCTGCGCTTTATCCCATAATGTGGTTCAGATGTTTCCAAGTGTTAACACATCCTCTGAATTACACACACATCATTAATGAAAATATTATGATCCGATAAACACAGTAAGTCAAACTAGCACGTCCTTCTCCTCGCCCCTCTTCTTCAGATGAACAGTGGTGAAGCACAACCATGATCCGACACGCGGATGAGTGAGGTGCAGTCAAGTCTAGCTTTACGCCGATTCACGGCCTAGCACACAGCTCTTGGTCTAGTGGGCCCCAGCCTGAACAGATTTCCTGATTTGGATCACTACAGATAGCATGAAAAGTTCCTTTGTTGAGCTTCAGTTTTTCTTGGCTTTCAGTAGCACAGCATGAGAGGGATACAATTTGGCACTCTGTATCTAAACTGTCATTTGAAAATTTCAAATTTGGATTCTCTTTCCAGCATTTAGATTTCCTAATCCAAACCATATTATACTCCCTGAGCACTGATGCTGTATGCCCCTGCAGAGGAGAAAGCCACTCCGAAATGTCACCTGGCTCACCGTGTTGTTCCAATGCTATTAACGGGGTTTTCAATGAGAGCATTACAGAGGTTTTCAAAGTGCCAATGAATCCTGTTAACGTTCTATGAGTAAAAGTTGTAGTGATGTCTTTTATTTAAAGTTCATCAGAATTTATCATTAAAGTAGTTTAGACGTATTAAGCTCATTCAGTCACTAAATTTCCACAGTATGTAGGGTTGTTTACCAGAAAACCCACGAAAGCTCTAAACAACACGGCTCTTCTTCCACTGTAAAGCATATATCCCTGATATTTTGCTAGTGAGTTCTATCAAGAAAGCACCAGGTTAAGCTATAATAATATGACTAATTTCTTAAAAACCCTCATAATTTTAGTCAAGAGAATGTCTCTACCTATAGATTTTTTTCTGCAGAGGACATCTTCTTACAGTGAACATCCCCATAAAGCCAGCACTAAAAGAGAAAGAAAGAAAATGTTGCAGAACTCTAGAGACCTGTCAGTGCCACTTCTAGGATGTCACCCAGCCCCATAGGTAGCCACTATCTTTGCTTCTATCATAGATTGATTTCAGCTGTTTTTGAACTTGACAGAATGTGCACTTTTGTGATTGGCTTCTTTAGCAGGGCATTATGCTTGCGACACTTATGCATATTTATGAGTATGGTTTGTTCGTTCTCATTACTACAGAGTATTCCCAATCTGGCTATACCATAAATTGCTGATGAACATTGGAGTGGTTTCCAGTTTATGACTATTATGGAGAGTGCTGCTGTGATCTCTTGTGCATGTGTCTCTCGTAAATATGGATACACATTTAAACATGACTGTATACCTAGATGTGGAATTGGTAAGGATTAGGATACGCACATTTTGGCTTTAGTAGATAGTGCCAAATATTTTTCAAAAGTGGTTATACCAAGTTGTACTCACACTAGCAATACACAGAGTTGCAGCTGATCCATGTGGTAGTACTATGTCTATTTACTCAGTTTCCTTTCCTCTAATAACTATTGAACTTGATTACCTTTATATGTACTTTTAGTGTTCAATATTTTATTTCTTTACTTATATTTAAACTACATTGTTCTATTGTTGTTCAAGTACAGTTGTCTCCATTTTCCCCCCACTGATCCCCCAACTCCAGGCATCCCCACCTCCCACCTTTGATCCAACCCACTTTGGTTTTGTCCATGTGTCCTCTATAGATGTCCCTGAAAACCCTTACCCCTTTATATGTATTTCTTATCCTATTAGACACCTGCTTTAAATGCAATATACAGATGATATATCATAGATGTTTTACACATAAAACCCATATAATTTTATTAAACAATGTCACCCCAATACATTTAATAAAAAATGAGCAAATTACATGCAATCGCAAAACCAAAACTCCCAAACCAAGGGTATATTTCTGGAAGTATTATAGAGACATGGGAAAGATCAAAGAAAATAAAAAATGTGGATGGAAAAGTTATTATTTTCCCATTAAATTTCAAAGCCAAGTGCTTTGGGTTGAGGAAGGATGAAGATTAAGTGGGGGGTAGAGCTCTAGTTAGCCCCAAACAAGAACCAGAACTAATTCTACAGTCTAAATGAAGCCATCAGAAAAATGTAATAAGTACAGGTAATCAAGTGGTTCTGGGCTTTCTACCCAATTGTGCAACTCTGATTGGGTTTTCTCCCTCAGCTGGGTTTTTGCCAATAAAATTTTGGAATTGAAAAAGGAGAAAAATCTGTTCAAATTATTTTAGTCCATTTTTATATTTTTGAACTAAACACATCTATAGGTGTTTAAATAAAAAAGGTGCACAGCTTGAACAAAGTTTGACTTATTTATGCAACTCATGAATTGAGAAGCAGAATATTACTTAGAACCCCTTATTAGTGTGTAGTCACTACAATGGTAATCACTATACTGATATATTTTTTGAATAATTGATATATGTAGACTTATATAACATGTACTCTTTTGTGTCTGGCTTCTTTGGTCAACATTATATGTGTTGGCTTTTTAAAAAGTCTGTGGATTATTTGATATTCGTCCATTGAAGAGATGGAGCATATTTTTCCTCCCCTTGAGTAAGAAAGTGTAGGTTGGACTTAGTGTCTGACTTAAAATGATAGAATAGAGAAATTACTGTTTCTGACTGTCAAAAGAGCATTGTATATTTACTCACATATTTAGCATTTTAACATTTTTGTCTGTGCATGTATAGGTATCTACATTTCACCTATATTTTCAAAGATATGTTCATTGAATATAGATTTATAGCTTGACTTTTCTTTTATTATTTTGAAGGTGTCATTATTTTCTGATTTCCATTATTTTTACGATAATGTCAACCATCATCATCTCTTAAACATGGAGAAAACATATTTTTCTATACTTCCCTTAATAATGCTAAAACTCTTCAACAATGCAATAAAACAAATATAAGAAGACTCTAACCTATAGAAAGAATAAGGCACAAATGGCTATGGACCTCTGGACCCAAGGAATGGCATGATGGTATGTTCCCCGGGGTTTCCTTATGTCCTACAGATCTTAGACTTAAAGGACATGAAAATGTATGCCTGGAAATGCCACCAAGTATAGGTGAAAATATCTGTCCAACAGCATTCTCTCTAGACAAGGAGTCATAAAAGGGAAAACCTAACAAAACCTAAAACTTTCAAGTAATAGCCATTCTGCTGTAGTAAAACACCATGGAAAGAAAACTGATTTCATCTCCACTTGTGCCAGCAAAAGCAAATCTGAGTGGGGAGCCTGGACTTTTTCCCTTGCAAGCTATGACAAGGTCCCCCAACACCACCATAGGAGTGGTGTCAGAGGCCAAGCAGGGTGTTGGGACTCTCACTACTGCCCAGTGGTTACACCACCAAACATCTTATTCCACCATGCTGTCAAGTAGACCACATGGGGAATAGTAGTTAGGTACTCCAATCCATCCCAACAAGAAGGTATCAGTGAAGACCTAATTAGAAGTCATAACTTCTACTTCAACCAGCAATAACAAGGAGCCTCTCCCCTTAGATGTCAATGGAGGCCAAATGGGAAACCCAGACTTCTCCCTCAACCTGGTAGCATCAAGGTGGAGTCCCTGTCTTACCACGCCACAGTAGTATTAGGAAAGTCAAGCTAAAACAGAAAGTGTAATAAGATCCAGAGTCTCATAATGCAGGGTGAAGCAAAAGTACGCTTAAATTGTGTGTATGGAAAATAATACAGTAGTTAATAGCAATTAAAGAATAAACTCTGTGTTTTATTTACTTATAACTGTAAACCTACTTTTGTTCCATCCTGAGTAATATCCAAAATATCTTTATTCTGCTTAAGATATTCCTGCAAACTGTAGGAAAAGAGACAATATGTGCTATAACTTCGATGACAAGGGTGTCTGAAGTGCCTGACAAATATTTTAAATCAGCCTTCATGAAAATCTGCCAATGAGTAATTGCACAAACACTTGAAAAAATTAAATATATATATATATGTGTGCGTGTGTGTATGTAAATTTTCAGCAAAGAAATGGAAAATATAAAATAAAAAGCACCAAATAGAAATGTTAGATACAAAAAAAACAAAACTTAACAAATGGCTCAATAGCAGCATTGAAGAGACAGAATGAGTGAACCTGAAGATGAAACAATGGAAATTACTCAATCTGAACAACAGAGATACATTTTTTTAAAAAAATGAACAAAGTCTGGGGTGCCTGTAGGACTATAACACAATAATCTAATACTTGTGTCATCAGAGAACCCAAAGAGGAAAAGAGATAATAATTGAACACTTTCCAAACCTGGTAAAATACATAAACTTACAGATTCAAGAAGCTAAACAAACCACAAACAAGATAAACCAGTGGTGATGCATATCAAAACATATTATAATCAAACTTGTGAAAAGTAAAAAAAAAATATATATATATATATAGTGAGGGCAGTTTGAGAGAAAGACATTTTACCTGAAGGGGAAAAATCAATCCAAAATGAAAATGGATTTCTCATCAGAAATCACAAATGCCAAGGAAAAATGGCACAACATTGTACAGGTGCTGAAACCTATCAACCCGTAATCCTACATCCCATGAAAATATCCTTCAGGGATGAAAAGGAAGTTATGGTATTCTTAGAACAGGAAAACATAACAGATTTGTCACAAAAAGATGAAACTATGAGGAATGGTGGACTTTCTGTAAACAGAAAGGGAATGATAGAAGAAAGAATCTTGGAATACTAAGAAGGACGAAAGAATATAGTAAGCAAAAATAAGAATAATTGTAATACACTTTTCCTTCTCTTGATTTTCAAGAATTATATTTATATTATGGTTCTGGGAAACTGGATATCTACATATCTGCAAAAGAATGAAATTGGAGACTTATACCATATACAAAAAACAGCTCAAAACAAATCAAAATTTTAAATGTAAGATCTGACTGTATAGAACTCCCAGAATAAAAACAGGGGGTATGATCATGACATTAATTGAGGCAACCATTTCTTAAATATGACACAAAAGGCACAGGCAACAAAAGCAAAAACAGACAAGTGGGATTAGATTCAACTAAGAAGTTTCTGTGAAGGAAGCAATGAACAGGTGGAAAAGGCAGCCATTATTTTTCTAAGATTATTATTATTATCATCATCATTAAAATTGTTAATAGTTGGAGTATATATAGTATTTAGAGTTTAGCGTACGTGTTCATGAAAAATGCCATTTACCAGAGTTCTCACTCACATTATTCTCTAAAAGCTACTTTTTAAATTTATGTAAGAAAGGAATTCTCATAGAATACAGACCGATATATCCCTGTGCTTTAAGCCAGATCCCCAGAAGCAGAGTTTGAACTGGGACTCCTGTGTGTGAGATTTATTCTGGGCATGGCTCTGAGGTTCAACCCTTATAGGGGCAAAAGAAGCTGGGCAATATAGGGAAGTAATTCACACACAGATGTGGTTTCAGTTGAAATCGTCCTTGAGTTTGATTCTGTAGCGAGTTTTTGAGCATAAAACTTATGGCAGAGTTTTTCTTTTGAAGAGAGAGCGGTTTTGTGCTCTCCAAGTGAAATATCCAAGTGAACCAAGTAACCAAGTGAAGTATCTTTAACTCCGAAGGGAATTCTATGGAGAAGTTTGCAGATGTCGGTCAGTGAGCCATTACTCAAAGTACCTATAATTGTTAGGGGATAGGACCACATCTAACCAATAAAAGGGGTCCCAGAGAGCCTGAACAGATACCAACAATATGTGGTATGTGTAAACCTATCATGGATTAATATAATCCATTATCCCTTCATATCTAAATTACATTTAAAGGGCAAGAAAATGATTCTTGCTAGATCATTTGCATATGAGATCTCAATTTAGGAGACTTTGGGAATTATAAAGCTCTCTTATAGTTTTTGGTGTTATTCTCTTTACTCTTTTCCATCATTATTTATAAAAGTAGATGGGAAATCAATAGGTAATAACCCACCATTTTAAGAACTATATGCCTAGATAAAACTTATGCTTCTAGACCTTCCATGCATAAAGCCTCAGAAGGCTTTATAAAACTGTTTTTAGTCATTAGCTCTTCTCCATTAACGTAAGAGTATGATTTCTCCCAAATAACTTTGTTAGAAACGGAGGGATGAAACCATCGAGACTTTTGCATGATTGTGAAACCGTAAGATGTATTTCCTATGCCAGTCTCCTTCATGGCACAACTCTGCTCAGGATGTTCCTAAGGAAAACTGTGGAGTCTGAAGCAAAGCACATCCCTAGAAATTCAAACTCTTTCCCAGGGCAAAACTATTCAAAGGACATCCCAGATGGATGGTCATAGAAGTTCTCCTTGAATATATACACATAGAAATTAACTATCTCAGAATAGAAAGGCTCATATCCTAGAAAGTTTGATATACATAGCTGACATTGGTATGACCCATTGAATCACTTTCAATTGTAGTTCAATGATGAAAATACTACATGAGGCTCCTCACTTTACAAATCTTATAAATCCTCCAACTTACAGCCTCAAATAAAACTACATCGGCATCTCAGTATTTTTAAGGTAAACTGTCCCATTTTTAATCTTTCGTATCTCTAAGTGTTTTGAACCTTGCTTTCTCTTTTCAGCCTTTCTCTTTCTTCTTTTCTTTGTTGATCTTTTTTTCTGTTTCATGAGGGTGGCAGGCTCCCTTCCCAGCTCCAAGTCTTTACCCATTCCATACTTTCCATCTGTCTGGGACACCTGGCACCGCGCCCACTGTCAAACCATCCCACACCCACTCTCAACCTCATTCTCCAGCATTCTCAGAATAAGTTGTAGTTTTCCATCACAACTTCATTTTTAGCCTTGCATATTTTTCTTTATTGTTTTTGTTACTATTATCATTATACATGAAGTTAAATGGCTATTTGGCTCATTTTTTCTCCCTCACTAAATAGTAAGTACATTAAAAAGCAAAACATTTAGAGTTTGCTGTGCATTGACAAAAACAAAAATTAAAAAAAGAACAAAAACCTGAGAACAATGCTTTGAACCCTAAAACATAGAAGGTACAATATACACAAACATGTGAAGAAAAGAGAGAGAAAGAGATAGAGGGACTGAATAAATTAAGACTAACATACTATCTGACTTGTCCAAAAGTTGAGAAACTGGGAACAAATCCAGATTTTGCTGACTCCATATTCATCAAACTTTGATGTCCTTTTTCATGCTAACCTGAAACATGCCTTTCTTCATTTCTTCTTGCCAGAGCAACAGAGAATACAATAACTACATAATGTTTTCCTTTTTTTAAAGAACATCTACCCTAATCCCTTTTACCATAACTATTTCTGATGAAATCCTAAAACCTTACTTCATCTTTACTTTATTAAAATTTATTAGTGCTTTTGTTCTTTTCATTTTTTAGGTGATGTAAACTGCAAATATAATTAAATCTGTGGCAGTGACATTTTGAAGATGCATATATGTATTTTTTCTCTCCTTTCCTTATTTTTCCATTTTTCTTTTCATTCAAGCAAAGGGCAGGTTTTTATGCTTTCTTTTTCCCCCAGAGAAGATTTGTAACAACACAGAAGGCAAAAGCTGTTCGCAGTTAGTTCCCTTTAAGGCATCTATCTTTCTCAAAACCTTGAGGAGATTAGGCTGAATATCCCATGAGAATCTAGAAGTAGAGAAATTTGAAAAAGAAGGATGAATTTTCTGGATTAAGAAATGTCTGCTCCTCTTCATTTTGCTTTCTGTCTGCCTTTGGCCTGGGAGGGGATAACATCCAAGGGACATTTACTTGGATGTAGACTTGCCAATTACTGCTAGGAACCATGTGAGACATGAAAATAACTTTGCCAGCAGGCTGGAGAGATCTCTGAGCAGGTGGGTTCTCCATGGTGAGGCAGGAGGACAACTGAGGACGAAAGGGAATTCCTAGGTGCCTCCACGGTACGACACACCATTGAGGATTTGAATTATATGGCATTTAAAGGGAGCTCCAGAAAAAATAAAGTTACCTTTCATGATTCCAAGGTGAGTTGGGAACACAGAATTAAAATATAAGATCATTTAAAACCAGGAATTAATGTGTGGTATCCTGCATTCCTGGGTTCATGGGCTGGCATTCATATTTTCAGTATATCCTGTTCCCCACAGAAAGATGACCTAAGACTCAATTTGCTCTTCTTCTCTTTCTTTCACAGATTGAATTTAGTTCTTCTGGGGATACTCTCATATGACTAGAAAAATGATAGGGACATAAGTACCACTGGATAGGTAAGCTAGACTCTGTGCTTGGGTCAAAACAGGCTGATGCTATGTGAATGCTTACTGTTAGGATTCAACATTGGTAATCTGTGTAAAAACTAGATAAAGTTCACTTTTTCTTAAATAATATTTCAATCTTCCTGAAAACTGGGAAACAACAGTATTTGGCATACTCCTGATCAAATATGACTATCATCATTTATATGTGATATTTATAAAACAGTGTAAGTTTTGGAACGAGAACTCAGAAGCTATCTTTGTCAACATTAACAAAAAGGAAAGCTTTGCCTACAGCAATAATATCTCTAGACTGTCCATAAAATACCTCAAATCTCAAGAATTCACATATTTTAATCACTGATGATTATGAACACAACTTTTTTCTTAGGTATTATAAAAATAGGTTCACCGATCCATTTTCTGTTAACTCTTCGGTATTTGCTGGTTTTCATAAAAGCAGTCCTTTGTGATAGCTGATACTGACATGTGCATCTGTATATTTCACAGCCTTAGAGTGTTCAAACACAATCTGAAGATTTAAATACTTTTTCCTCTTGCCCCAGGGAGGGCCATTCATCACAGAGGACACTACTTGCCTTTTTAAAAGTTCTAATGAGCAAAATAAACTGATGAACAAAATAGAAATAGAGGCACGGTTATGTGAAAAAGACTGACAGCTGTCAGAGGGGAGGGGTTTGGGAAGGTGGAAGAAAGAAGGTGAAGGGAATGAACAAGAAAAATCTCTCTCTCTCTCTCTCTCTCTCTACATATATATATATATAGACAGATAGATACAGATATATACATATATATCTATGATGTATATACATAGATATAGATATATAGATATCACATAGACACAGAAAACAATGTGGCAATAGCTAGAGGGAAAGGGAGGTATGGGGAAGTGGAGGCAGCAAAGGGCAGATAAATGGGGATAGAAAGAGACTTTCATTTGGGCTGTAGGCACACAATGCAGTGTGCAATGATGTTTTCTTGAGTTTTACACTTGAAATCTGTATGGCTTTGTGCACCAATATTACCCTAATAAATTCAATAAAAAATAATAAAATGGAAGACACTTACAAAACAAACAAACAAACAAACAAAAACATCACCCAATGCTGTTTCAGTTCCAGGATTTTTGACAGCTTTCATTCCCTGATCCTGGTCCTTGGACTCCAAGAATACACTAGAACATGAAATTCCCACATTAGTACATTTACCCATGTCTGATTTATATAAAATTGAGTAACATGCGTATATGGTATCAATAGTCTAACGTATGTGGAGCCAAGGTGAAAAAAAGAAATAAAGCACCACCAATGGAGAAAAAGAACAAGGACAGACCACAAACAACACAAACACACACATACAGATAAAAATATGAAACAAACAAACCAAAATTCTAGAAGAGCAGAGCAAAGTTACATTACTGCAACAATCTATGGCGCTTTGGGTATGTCTCTATAGAAGACTATTGTGTCTTTCTTCAACTGCTTTCTATTCACATGATCAGCTATATCTTTCAAAAAGCTATTTTGCATTACAGATACATAAAATATTGTGAATGGTATGTATGGCCTCATACACATATACTCATACACATAACACTAATACACATACACATAATGTTTAATGCCTTGCGCGTGGTGCTGGGAATATAACAGTAAATAAATCAGACAAAAATGCTTCTATAGAATTCATATTCTAGTGGGTATATGTATGGCTGGAGTGGGTGCAGATGAGATCAAGATAAACGCATCATTAAACATATAATATTTACCCCAAGCACATCGGTAGAAAGTAAGATCAGAACGACAGAGGTATGTAGGAGGTAAGGATTGGTCTGTCATTTTATGTTTGGAAGTAATGGATGTCTTCACTGAAAGGGGGCACTTAAGTAAAGCTTACCTGAAGTTGGGATGTTCCAGGGCAGAAGGAACCGCAAATAAAATGTCCTTCAGATAGAAATATACCTGATGTGGCAGAAGGAAAGCCGTGAGGAGAATCAGTGGACAGTGGAGTCACAGAAGAGTAAGTGGAAGAGATAGTGGCTATTTTACTGTTGACTTTCACCTTGAGTGAGATTAAAAGCTATTGAACATCCTTGAGTTGAAGAATTTTAGGTATTCTGTTGTGGAAAACCTCTAGGGGTTGAAGATCAAACATAGGTAGGGGTGTAAGCCAAGGAAAAGATAAGCCATTTACACAGCACCGGGAATGAAAGTTGGTTGAAGGCACCGCATTGATTATAGAGGAAGTAGTGAGACATGCTGGCCAGAATCTGGATAGGTTCTGGAGGAAAAGCCAGGAGTTTGCCAGTAGACCAGGCAGAGGATGAGAAAGAAACTGGTGAGCTGAGAAGCATTTGTCTAAAGCACTGAACAGTGGGATTGCCACAACTGTATGTTAGGTGCTTGGTCTAGGCTAGAAATGAAAATGTGTTAGTTTCAGTGATAGAAGAGATTTTAAACAATGAGAAAGGTTGAAACAGCCAGATGAATGAGCATTATGGAGTGAGTTGTGTTTCCCCAAAATCCATATGTTGACCCTAACTCCCAGTACCTCAGAATGTGGTTATTTGTAGACAAGGCCTTTCAAGGGTTGATTAATTTAAAATGAGGCTTTGGTGGTATTCCCTATTCCAGTCTGACTGATGTCCTTGTAAGAAGACATTGGAAGACAGACAACAAAGGTATGCTTGCCCAGAGAGATCACCTCGGGGAGAAGCAGCAAGATGATGTTCAAATACAAGCTATGAAGAAAGACCTTAGAGGAAACCTATGTTACTTATACTTTGATCTTGAACTTAAAGACACCAGACTTGTGAAAAAGTAAAACTTTGTTGTTTAAGCCACTTAGTCTATGGTATTCTGTTGTGCAACCCTAGTAAACTGATACATTAAGTAATGACGGGGGGGAGGATACGCAATTAATAAAAGTAGGATCCATTCCAATTAGACTAAAATCTAAAACATTGGAAGAAAAACTTCATATACTTTATTAAGTGATATTTACTAAACTTAAGTAATTGGCAGGTACTGTGAAGAAACTGGAGATATAATAGGTTAGTTTGTGGTCCTTTTGTCAAAGAATTTTTAGTCTAGTTTAGAAAGGGGACTAAAGATATGACGACGAC
>PVKM010012487.1:0-31593 GCA_004027735.1 Carollia perspicillata | reverse complement strand
AAAATAAGTACTGAAAAGGAAATGTCTATGATATTCTGAATTAAAGAAAACTTTATATTATATACAATTCCACCCCATTTCCATTTTAAAAATAAAAATAAAAATCTATGATTGTATGCATTTTATAAAATGTCTTAAAGGATGAATCATTAACTGTAACCATTAACAGTGGTTACAGTTTGGGGGAAGAGGTTAGCATGATGTTGTGGAACAGTGT
Organism: Carollia perspicillata; assembly: GCA_004027735.1. Lineage (NCBI taxonomy): Eukaryota > Metazoa > Chordata > Mammalia > Chiroptera > Phyllostomidae > Carollia > Carollia perspicillata. The sequence goes on along the minus strand of PVKM010012487.1, from coordinate 31,376 downwards.
CTTAAAAGTTGAACTTGATTCAAAGACCACCTGTGTAGTAAACTATTAAGATTATTGCCTTTGTATTAGATCTATTAAAAGTCATTCATGTTGTCCTATGAATAGTGTCCTTCCAATTAGGATGTAGGGAAAAAGAACTGTGTGAGAAATTGTTTAAAAAAATCAATGGAAAATAATTTACTTATAGTTTTGGTCCTTCCACAGGCTTTTAAAAAATTGTGGCAAGTTAATTGAATGCTTTGGTTTGTCTCTCTGGGAAATGGGAAGGATGAAGATGAACTACAATACAATAATACTAAGTGCTTCTGTACATAAATGTTGAGTGGTCTTTAGTTATCTCTTCATTTTCTTCTTTGTGAGTTTTTTTTAACATGGTATCTTTAAGATTAAATTACTCTAAGTACACTATCTTTGCATTATTAAATCCATTGAATGGTTCTCTTTATTAACTTTCTTGTTATTAGAAGCTTGTGTTGGAGAAAAATAATTTTCTCCCTTTTTGAATATCCTGTCACTGCCATAGAGTGCAGTTCCTTAGTGAAGGGTAGGAAAATTATACAGAACAATTTTCCTAATGCAGCTATTCTTCTGAATCTTTATCAGCTCTCGCTCTTGCCTATTCTTTGTCATTTTGGAGGCTTCTATTTCCTTTGCACAAATGGCCCATTTTGGGCCCGTACTTCCTTTGGACTCAGGGGCATTTAATAAAGCTCTTGCTGTATATTCCAGATCAAAAGGACAGTGCTATTTTCTTGTGGTTGAGCTGTTTGCTTATGATTCTTACTTTTCAAGTCAGTGGCTAAAAACCAGTGGCACAGAGCGGTGCTTGGTGAACAATTTTTTTTAATGCTAGGCATTTCATTATTTTTTTTAGTTTCCTTAAGAAAATTTTCTTTTCTTTTTTTAGGCCACAGATACAGTAGTCACCCATTTTTCAAAAATACCTCTAATGTACAAATAGGTGGTCATACATCATGCATATATTATACAACATACATATTAAAAGCTGTGTTTCAGAATAAATCACAAGTATTAGGAACAAAGCTCCTTTTCTGATTTTTTAAATATTCTATTTTGAGATGCTGTTCTGGAAAATGCTATGGTTTTTGCCCAATGCATATATCACTGTGCTGGCTATTATAGGTCACTTGCTGTGTACTATGCTCAGTGGACTCCAGGCTGAGAAAGTTACCTCTAGGCAAGAAGAACATTAGACTACTTCTGGTTCAGTACTTGGTAGCACTTGGCATGACACAAATCCATTAATGAAAGTGTTTAAAGGACACCCCAAGCTCTTGGAGGTTCATGATCAGTGCCATGTAAAAATGATTAATGCTTATTAATTAGTTTTGATTTATCTTTTATATTCTTGTCAATTCTCAAGGTGAGATAATAACCATTTTTTAAAACCCTGTAAAAAAGTAGAGTAGAACTAAGTAATTTAGCAAACTGTTTAGGACCATGAAGAATGAAAGTCTCTAGAGAGATCCTTTGAGCATATAGATTAATGGTGTCCAGTAGAAATATAAGATAAACCACATTGGTAATTCTAAATGTTTTAGTCACCACATTAAAAAATGTAGTTGACATTAATTTTAAGTATATTTAATTTTATTCGATATAAACAAAATATTATCATTTCAACATATAATATATAATATATAATATATTGGGATTTAAAGTTTTCTTTTTCCACTAAATCTTTTAAATATGGTGTCTATTTATTACTTACAGCATACCTCAAATTTAGACTAGTGATATTTCAAGGGCTCAGTAGCCATCTATGTCTAGAGGCTGCTGTATTCGGCAGTGCAGGTCTAGATTTTTTAAGTTGAAGCTAGAGCACTAGGTCATTTTTATTTTATTTTGATGACAGACATAGAATAGTTAGTATGCTATTATAACTAAATTAATTACTAAATGTTTAGAATGACAGCCCAGTCTAAGGACATGTAGTGAACCACCACTTAATCTTAATAAAGAAAATGTAATAGATACATTGCTGATTCCATGCCAAGGGACAAAGAAAAATACAAGCTGCTAGTGCCTTCTATTATGCAACAAATAAAACTCTAACCCACAAATCTAAAGGGAAAAGTAAAACTAATGAGCTTTATTTGGAATGAGACCAATGGCGGAACCAGTTTGACCACACAAGCATTTCAGTAGTCTCTTGGGGAGATAGATTTAAGGGTCACACTTTGGGCCTGAGGGCAGGAAGCCAAGGGGCAAAGACTAAGTTCTTCCAAATGTCAGTTTTTTGTGTTGCCCACTTGTTAGTTTCTTAATGAAGCTTGGTGAATTGATAGGCAGACTGCTTGGTGGGGTATTATAGTGTCACATTCCAGCTAAAAGTAGGAATATCTTGCATTTTTTCAGTTTTTCAAAGGACGTTTTCATTTATTCCACAAATTTTTAAAGCATGTTTTACTAATTATGGCATACTGGGCAAACTAAGTCCCCAAAATCTCAACATGTGATTATTGAGCAATTAATAAGCCAGGAATGGGAGAGAGGTGGGGAGCACTAAGGGGGGTGGACTGGGATGGGAGTAAAAGACAGAAAACTGTACTTGAACAACAACTAAAATTTAAAAAAAACACAATATAAAAAAATAAGCAAGGAATTGTGTTGGCCTTTAAGAGATAATGGTGCCTTGGCTGATGTGGCTCAGTTGGTTGGAGCATTGTCCCATAACCAAAGGGTTACAGGTTCAATTTCCAGTCAGGGCACATGCCTAGGTTATAAGTTCACTCCATGATCTAGGCTGTACAAGAGACAACCGATTGATATTTCTCTCTTACATCAATGTTTTCTTTCTCCCTTCCTCTCTCTCTAGAAGCAATGAAAAAATAAAAAGAGATCATGGTAATTGATACTTGGGAATTTATATATAACACCTCACATATCTAAGTCTTGAAAACAGGAATCATTTGATTTCAGGATAATATATTCAGATCTGAGCCAGGCAAATAAATGTCCAGATCTCGAGGCTTAGCTAAGTCTATCAACAATTTTTATCCTGGTGAACTGGATTGGACTATGTAGGAGTCTCAAGGAATCTTTCCATCAGATTAAAGTAGAGCCACTTAGCTGCCCTCTTTATTCTTATGGGTTCCTTTCAGTTTCCCACTCAACTTTACAAAGGTGAGAGAAAAGATTATTGAAAAAGAGTTATTCTTATTCTCTTCATTCTCCCATCAAAGATTTACTTGATCTTCAACACTCTTGGACTCACAGCTATACTTGCTGGAAGTGCAATTGTCTATGAGTGTGTTGATGGTGATGGTGTCAATAGCGGTGGAAGGGGCAGGGGAAAGATTTTTAATTCTCCCTAGATGTCAGCATGAAATAAGGCAGAGTATGTCACTAAAGCATTCCAAATCTTTTATCTTTATTTTGTTAAGTCAATTGATTTAATATTCAAGTCTAGTAAACCAGAGATACTGCTACCTGAGGTGAATGACATGAATGGACTTCTTTATGAGATTCTTTCTTAAGTCCTTGGCATTGCTCATGTTTACTTGAACCAGTATGATGGACATTTTTACCCATATGGCTATTTGTGTGCCATTTTTATTTCTTCCAGAAACTACTGAAGTATGTCATGTAATTACTTTACTTACTGGGAAGTTTATTCTAGAATAAATTTATCTTCTTATCATATAAATTCTTTGTCCTTATATAACATATGAAAGTCCGTCCTTTTGTACAAAAATGCTAGATTTCCCCCTCTGTCTCTGCCTGGTACAAATTAGAGGGCTCTTCTTTTGGGTCTTGACTACAATTTCCAGAACAGAGTATTTCTCTTCAGATTTTTCCCACTTTTCAAAATTATTAGAAATTATCAGAAATAACTGTACCAATAACTGTACCAATCCTGCTCTTAAGGAGACCTTATTATCAAAGAAGTTGCTTTAAAGAATAGGAAACCAATGGAGAGACACCTCAAGAGTTAACAAAGTTTGGAAGGTTGTTTTGTTAGTTCTTTGTTTTTATTTTTGAAGTGAGAGAGACTTTGAGATGGGAAAAGGTGGCTTTTGTGATGCCTGTTACTAACAGAATCAATAGGTAGAGACAAGGATTGAATTTTTATGGGCCCTTTATTCAGATGGCTGGTGATCAAAGAAGACAGCGGATTATGTACCCTGAAGACCATCTTACATTTCATTTCAAGCCAACCTTTTTCATAAGGAGAAGAAAAGTGTAGGTAAGGGGTTTGGAATTCAGGGAAAAGATTAATTAGATAAAAGCTGCAGTCTGGTAATTTTCCTAGCATCCTGTCATCTGTTGACCAGTGATTCTTTATCTGTGTCCTGGGTAGTAGACATCTCTCTTTGGAGCACAATTTTTCAGATAACATCTTAATTGCTTGCAGTTCTCCTGGGGCACAAAAGTTGAATTGCTTGTGGTCTCCAGGAGTCAGGGTGGTCATACCTTCAGTTTCTGGAACAGCAGCCTTTTACGTGCATTAATTATTAGGCTTATTAACTATAGCTTAAAACTAAAAATTTTCTAAGTCTTGAGTTCCCCTATCAATTTCACGTGATTGTGATCAGAGAGAAAAAAGTCCACTAGAGATGGGGAGATTGTTTTATTATCTTTATCTTCAAAAACCCAAGTGAGGATGGCAGTGAGATTAAGATGGCAGACGTTTCCTGATCAAAATTCAAGTGAAAGAAGAGAAAGAAGAGGAGAAAAGGTGATGGAACCTACATCAGGCTTCCATAACTAAGGTAGGTAAAAAGCATGAAAATAGTGAAGAGTGGGATTGGGGAAAGTAGTTTTGAAAAAAGTGGAGAAAATGTAGAACCTCTTTGTCTCTGGCTTCATGTTAGAAGCAACTAAATGCTTTTAAAAACACCTGATGTCAGGTACTTACCCCAGATTAATTAATCAGAGTCTCTGAGAAGTAGAACCCAGGCATGGTATTTTTTAAAAGCCCCAGAAGTTCTAGTGTGCAGCCAAGGATGAGAATCTATTAGTGTGGTATTGTAATGGTATTTTCCCATTCTAGACCAATTAAATAGAAGTTTTAGGTGTGGAGACAGGATCAATATTTTTAAAGAGCTCTCTAGTTGGTTCCAATGGGTAGCCAGCTCTGAGAATTACTGCATTAGGACACCAACATTAGTGATGAAAAAAACATGAATGGTGAAAGATGGAGGGATTTGCCTCCAAAGTTCAGGATGTTCCTTTATATTCTTTGGGCTTTTCTCTTAATGTCTGCTTTTCTGGTGTTGATGCTTAATCTGTTCCCTATATCCCCATCATGACTATCCACTTCTGGACCCAGACAGAAATATATTCTTTGTTATTACCTAAAGGTCTAGGCCAGCCCCATGCAGTCCCATATCCAAGTATGTCTTGAAAACCCAGATTGAACTAGGATTTGCTCCCCCTGGGCTCCCATTAACCTGGGAAGGGAGATTAGACCATTATTATTTGTACCTTTTATTATTATCTGTGATCTTATGATCTCTACAAGAGTTTATTCTGTGAGCTCATATTGGCCAAGGAAGTCCCAATTTACTTTGACTAGGACTTGACCCATAATTGCAACTGACTCTCATTTAAAAGGAATTCAGATACTATTAGAGAAGCCACTGGGAGTTCAATACTGACAGGCCCTCAGCTGAACAATTTTCATTGCTAATATGCCTATATTTAAACCTGCAAATTTTATCCTTACATCACAAAATTACTTTGTTAGGTGACATAGAGTATACTAGCTAAAAATGAAAATAAAATTAGAGGACTTGTGTATATTTAAACTCTTTGGAGAGTCTTTTGATACTTAGAAAACCACCACATTCAATCAATTAGTACCCTAATTTTACATCTTAATATTTGTTTCTTCCACTTTTTCTCCATGTTGACTGACTGATGTTGACACAATTCAAGCCACTATTTCAACTAATTGTTAATTCTTGTGCTTGTCTGCTAATCTCTTGCCTCATTGTGATACTGATAGCATGGTGGAAGTTCCTCTACCCCTGGGCAAGATGGCAGTAAAGGGAAGTGCTCCATTGAAGAAACCTGTCAGTGTAGCCTGGGGAATAAAAGGGATTGGCCAAGGGACAGACCCTCCTAAGAATGCACAAAAGTTTGGGCTGGGAAAACCATCCCACATTGGGAAACTAATATAAGCCCAGGGGAAAGAAGGAATGTTCTCTTGCCCACCTGATGAGTGAACTGGCTGGTGTATTTGCAGTACCTCCTGGTCCTGGAAGCCTCCTGGTCAATGGAGCACCAGTTCCATACTTGGGTTCCAAGGAAGGAGCCTGAAATTGGACAGCAACCGGCAATAAGGTAAGGCACCCGGATGATTACTTAGAAGCCATCTCTGGTTCCCAAAGGATGGTACTAGGTATGGGGGAAGGAACTCTGGATACTGCCTTTGATTTTGGTCTGGCTCAGAGTGGCTGGGATTTCCTCTGGGTTTCCAGAGAGAATGGGCTTTTGAGTCAAGAGTTTGCCATTCTTCCAGATTGTTCAGCATTTGAATAAAGACCTTTTTCCTTTCTCACCAACCTCTACCTCCAGAATCTGCCTATTGGTGATGGTAGGCAGCTCAAACCCCACTTTGGTTCAGCACCAGCTTTGGTGACCCAGATGGGACAGCGTGGACCTTGGTAAGTCTTGGAGGATTCAGGCTGAGGTCCCAACCGCCTGTAGCAGGCAGACCACAAGAGTGGGACTGTGGGGATTTCCTAGTCTCAGGGAATTTCCCTGCACTCCTGCTCACTGTGGTGGCTGCTTGAAATGCCTGGCTGGTGGAAGGAAACTGATTTGGGAAGGAGACAGACTCTAAGACTGGGTGAGTCAAATTGGGGTCTGGTGGGGACCACCTGAGTTCTAGGGTTTGGTAAGGGCCATTCAGTTTTGGGGGCCACTATTTGCAGTACCAGTTTGCAGAAAATAAGATATTAAAACTTGCTTGTGAGCACTCATTTATAATAAAGGAATTGTGGATTCAAGTGTTGTTTATGTGTTCCTGTTTCACCTGGGATCTTGTGGTTATAGTTTTGGGTCTACACTTTTGTGCCATCGAGTGTTACTCTGTTTTGACTGCTGAAGTTTTATATACATTTATGTCAATTAACCCTCATGGCAGTCCTGGATGGCAGATATTATCATCTCCATCTTATAGATGAGGACATTGAAGAACAGTTATCATTTCAAAGTATCTTAAAACCCTTGTTTTTTTGCTAAATATGAAATACGTAAGCCTCATTGTTTTGGAGGTTTTCTTTGGTTTATAGTTATGTTTCTGAAACTTTAATATGCACACAAATCACCCTAGGATCTTGTTAAAATATATATTCCCATTCAGTAGGGTGGGGTTTGAGACTCTGCACATTTACCAAACTCTGAAATGCCATGCAATTCATCTGTGAACAAATAGCAAAAGTGTAGAATCCCACTGTGTCAAGCATTGCATTCACTGATTTTTTGTTTTGAAGATTGGAGTCACCACTACGTCTTAAAGTTTCTTTAAAAATGAAAGCAGAGCATTCAGTTCTTATAACCTTGATCTTTCTCAGATCCTGGGCCCAGTCAACATATGTGTCCCCAAGAATCCTTTTCAACTCTTCTCCCCTGTGGCAGTCTATCCCTTCTTCCAAATGCTGCTGTGCTCATTGGTAGTTCCCTCCTAGCTGCTAGTTTTATTACCTAGTCTTGTTGTTTTATTACCTGACCTCTTTGAGGGCAAAAATGTCTTGTTTATTTTCCCCCAACCCATGCTGCACACTTAATACCAGTGAATTATATGAGCTTCTATATATGTACAGGGGAACTGGACATGTGCCTAGGACTATACGCCAACTTCTAAATACATTTCCTCATGTAGTCTTTCATAGAACCTGTGACAGTCTTACCATTTTGCAGCTATATAAATTGAAACCCAGAGAGTTTGTTACTTTAATTTACCCACAGTGAACTCAGATTTAATCACACAATTATTAGGAAAGAACAAGGAGAATTTTAGGAAAGGATCCTGATCTAATCAGAATCCTTTTGTCTTCCAGATGTCTTCCAGGCAGACCAGGTTGCCACACCTGGCATGTTTTCCAGTGGGGAAGGCCATATGCTTTCTGAAGATTTCTGAAGGGCTGGTGGCTCAGACAAAAGCTGTTGTCTAATTCTCACCATCACTTCTTTACCTTGTTGACTTCACTTCTGGCTTCCTGTCACCTCAAACTGAAGAAGAGTGATGTGGTGGTTTATTTATTCTACTGAGGAACCAATTGATATGGAGGTAGTTGTTTTGCAATTTAACACGTTTTCATGACTCATGGTCTGTCTTTTGTCATTTTCACCTGTAAGAGGAAATGTACTTACATCTAGATTGCAATGTAGTCTATTTTTGACGATGCTTATTAGTCCATTATTTTTCAAGTAAACAGAAATGGTAAGTAAAATTTTAGCAGAAAAATTACCTTCTTTCAACTTCTCAGTTTGTTTTTTTAGAGGTTCATAAATAATGGATGTATGAGGAGTTGTTCAGGTTTCTATAGCATCTTCCGCTCATGTGGGCCTCTTATTATGTGCTTTTTCAAATGAAGATGAATAACAAGAATTTTGCATTCCCAGTGGGAATCTATCTATGTGAAAGCACTCAGACTTAATGAGATATCTTCTGATAAATATTATAAACCGCAAACCAGAATGTTTCTAAAAATAGCTGTTGTTCTAACTTGGTAGTTACAAAATAGTCATGGAGATGGGACGTAGAGGATTGGAAATATAGTAAAAAAAAAAAAGCTGTTGTTCTGGAAGAATACTATAGAATGAAGCTGCTCCCAAGGGTAGAAGTCAAGGACAATGATTCTGGGCCTGGGCTCTGGAGAAGGCAGACTTGGACAGGTCGCTTAAATATCCAAAGCCTTTTAGTCATGAACAGTGACACAGGTATGATAATATCTACCATAGGATGAAATTAGATAACTTAGGTAACTCACTTGGTTTTTAGCAAAAACTCAATAAATGTTAGCTTTTATTATTTCACTTTTGTCTTGAGTACTACTACCAGAAGTGAAATTCTGTGAGTGTATGGGATTCTAAGATGCTAATTTGTTGGCTTAATTGCTAGAATCCATTAAATGAGGTTATTTGGAACAACATAGTCCATATTGTAGAGCTAGGACTTTATTTATAAATATATGTGCATTTTTTTTTCAATTTTGGTGTCTATTTTTAATGAGTTTTGTGGTTTGACCATATTTTTCTATGAACAGTATTTAATTATAGCCACAGAGTCAACTTTATTGTATTGCAACTTTTGGAATTTTGTAGGATTTGATGTTCTTGCTAGGGAGAGGATTTTGAATTATTAATCTACTTTCTTTTTACACTTCCCATGCACAGATAGGTACAGATCAAATAAATTAGGAATATACCAGCATGAAAGGGGCTGGAATAATGACACTGTGTATAAGAAACTGGTGGTAATATTTGGTAGTTTTTTATACTTTTCTTCCAAATAAATTTGGAATGTCCTATGCTATACTATATTTTCTTGGATGCTTAATAAATAATCTCAAGAAATTTACCTTTTCAGCTTATATGTTTTTTCTCCGACCCAAGGTTACGTGCATAGCACTTAAGTTAAACTCTATTCTCTTATATGCATACTTAGACATTGAAGTGCAGACCATTTATTCTTATGGGTCAAGACCCTGTAAAAATTAATGAGATGTGTCAGAATAGTGCCTGTGGGGATGACAAAATCAGTGGTGCTATTCCAGATGGAAGACAAGCAAGTTCTGCCAGTGGGGGGCATTACCAGACTAGTTCAGTAGGAAAAGCTGCCCAGTGGTGGAGAGCTCTTGTGATGGTGTACCTGTAAGAACAAGCTCAGCACATTTTAAAATGTAAGCCGTGATAGCTAAATATACAAGCTTATGTTAACAGATCATTTTAGACCCTTTCTACATTGTTCCAAGACCCTTTCTAAAGTGGGTTCTGCTTTCAGGAATATCAACTACAAAATTTAGATATAGAGAATAAGTGATTTGCTTTACCAAAGGAGTTTTTTTTGTTCATCGATGTAGTTTATGTAGGATTTTTTTAAATGAAGACTCCCAAGCCCATGTGCTTTCAGGGGGTCAGGCAGGATATGTGAAAAAGTAAAGTGGGCTGGGTGGAGAACGAGAGAGCTCAATCCAGGCTAGCATTAGTCTCTTAATTATTCACTCAAGTCTTTAGCTTCTGTGGTACCAACAATGGACTCAAAGTCTGTAAATTTGACATGCAGTGTGTGGGCTCTTCCACTTCTTGCTTCTATAACCTTGGACATCAGTATCTTCATCAACAAAACAGGGGGTTGAAAATAATCTCTAAGATGAGTTCTGGTTTTCTGACTGAAATTCATGGGTACCAGCCACTCCAACCCTTTATCTTATTGAGTTCCAGGTCATAAAGTAGGGTCAAGAATAGTCAAGTGGAAATAAAATATCAATTTATTCAGAACTCTTTGATAATGGCTAGACTAGAGAGCACTGAAGGACTTTCTTCCACTCATTCCTAACAAAAACCTTAAGAACCATTCTCTTATAGATTTAATCCTACCCTTTCCCCACACCGCCACCCCCACATGGAAAAAAATAGGCTAAAAGTGACAAGGTAAGGAGGCCCTGCATGGGGAATGTAAATACAAAGTTTGTAAAACTTGAGTAGAAGCAGGTAGAAGAAAGAGCCAGAAAAAAAAAGAAAAGAAATTATGCTATTCTTGAAGAATCATCTGTTATTCTTAACCTTACATAGAAGTGGAAAGTCAGTCACACAATGAATGATAGGCTCACACTAGTCTCTCAAAGTAGACATTATGGGGCAATATTTTCAATATTAAACTGAAGCATTTGGTGCCATGCCCCTCTCTGTTTGCACACAAACTTGTAAGGATTCTTAGTTGCAGAATCCAGAATCTAGTCTATGCATTTTAAACATAAATGTGTAAGTGTGAAGATCATTTACAGAATTGTTGGGAAGGGTGAATCAGCTCCCAGGAATGAATTTCAAAACTGCTGGGCTGCTCCAGGAGGTGCTGCTGTGCTTGGTTGGGAAGGACCACCAGCTCGACTGCCAGGTCTAGAACTTTATCCTTCTGGTAATTTATCATCAAGAAGATGCCCAATCAGAGCATTACTTTGACAACTGTCAGCTCCAGAACATGACTTCTTTGCCATGGTTCATGTCAGTCTTGCTCTTGACCCCTGTGTCCCCGTAGCTCAGTGTGAAAGAATGTTGTGCACCAGTGAGTGCATCAGGTGGGGAGAACCTAGATCTCACTCAGACCCTAGCTACAAGGGAGTCTGGGAAATGCTGATTTCAGTTCTTCAACACCTAACATTAGGAGGTCATTGGAATGAGGGTTACATGAGTTGATCCGTCATCCAGAAAATCATGTTTTGTTACAGACTTCTGCATCAGAAGATTACAGGAGCTCAATACCACAGATAGGGCATGAGGAGCTGGCACTTAATGTGTTTAGCAAAGCAATAGGCTTGAAGAACCAAGACAGGAAACAGATGACACAGTTTCTCTCAAAGTGTGGAGAGGAATAAAGCCTATTAAAGCTTGGCCAAAATGCTTTTAGCTCAGTATTGAAGGTATGTATAATGGATAGAGATGGAGAGAGAGGGAGTGCGATGGAGAGAGTAGAGGAAGGAAGATGTTGAATTGGTTTTTTCCCCTCCACCATGAGATCCATCCAGATAATAGGAGGAAGTCTAGGGGCAGGAGGGGTCTTCGCCCTCTTCTTGAGTAGAAATCTGAGATTCAGCTCCCTGGTAGGTTTCTCTGTTACTCAGTAAACTCAGTGGGACATTGTGCATAAACAAAGGTACTGCTAGAATTAAGCATTTCTAAGACACTGAGTTTCTGTTTATTTTGTTTGAGAACCAGAAATTCCTGTGTCTCCCTGAGTGGAGAGGGCATGGAAGGTAGTGAGGTGAATATTGGTAGACATGCTATGCTGACCAATATAAGGATGAGTGACCTTTCGCAGAGCTGAGGGCTAACAAATGAGGCCCTGAGACAGGATGGAAAGTGTAGAGATATTCAGAGGGGTTCAGGTCAGACAGGCCCTCCTCCACAAAGTTTTCTCTGACCCTATGATCACCTGGAACTTCAAGTGTAATTAATTTCTCTCTCTGTAGAGTTCCAATAGCCCACTGTGCATACTTCTGCTGTGCTACCTGATATGATACTATGAGTATGTTTGTATATCTCTCTATTTCATTAGATTGTGAACTCACCAGGAGGTGGGGCTTTTAATATCAATATCCCTAGTTCTCTGCATATTTCCTTCTATACTGTAAGGGTTCTATTTACATTCATTTAATGCATTAAGACATTCTTTATCCTCTTATGTGGTCTTATATTGGCCTAGTTGTGCTACAATTCAAATCAGGTAACATTTTGAGGAGAGGATATGACATTTCATTAGGAACCATTAATATGAGTGTGGAATCTTGTAATGCAGGTTCAGAACCAGGGAATAGGATCATAGAAGAGGAAAGAATGGGAATTTTGAGGGGGAGAAAAAATAAAAAGAGAAGAACTAAATGTCTGGAGAAGGTGCTCCTAATTACCTCAGACATTTTTAAAAGTGAGAAATAAAGTTATTTTTCTTGTTTTTATTTTAAAGTTCATAAATTGTATAATATATAAATGCATTCTAATTGTGCATTTTAAATCCAATATGAAATAAAAATCCTTCTTTGCCTCTATGGTAGGCTGAATAATGGCTTCCCCAGAGATGTCCATGTCCTGATTCCTGGTGCTTTGGTAAAGATTTTGGAATAGGGAGATAACTTTGGATTATCCAGGTGGGCTCAAACGTAATGACAGGGGTCCTTATGGGAGGAAGGCAGGATGATCAAAGTCAGTAATAGATGTGATGATGGAAGCAAGAGATTGGAGTAATTAAGGAAGGGGCCACAAGCGACGGAGTGCAGGTGGCCTCTCGAAGCTGGAAAAGGCAAGGAAACAGATTCTCCCTCAGAAGCCCAGAGGAACCCGCCTTGCCAACACTTTGACTTTCTTCCAGTGAGACTGATTTTGGACTTCTGACCTCTAGCACTGTGAAACAATAAGTTTATGATTGTTTAAACCATTAAATTTGTGGTAACTTGTTATTGTGACCATAGGAAACTGATACAGACTCTTAATCTCACTCCCTCTACAGAGGTAACCCGTGCTTCAATGTGGTGTGTACTCTTCCAGATCTTTTTTTACATATGTAAAAATATACATAACTGTGCATGTGTGAATAGTATGGTTTCGAGTGTTTTTACAAGTTTCACTGCATATATTATTTTTAATTTGCTTTTTTCACTTATCATTGTGTCTTGGAACTCTTTTTTATTAGTATACATAAATGTGCTTACTCCCCTTCACCTACTCTCTGATTTTTCCATTCAATGGATCTTTCATAGTTTATATTACTATTTCATTAAATTATTTTATATATGAAAATGTTAACATTTACTTTTCTGGCATATCAAGAGGAAACATAGCTGGTTGAAAAGCATAGTCAAGTTTCTGTTTCAGGATATTAAAATAACCCTCACATTTCACTATATGTGATCATCACTGGAAATACTTTTTCTTTCAAGTGAAAGATTATAGCTGAATGTGCCTTCAGCAAAGTGATAGTAACAAATCCTGTCTGATCCAAGATTCTAATTGGTGATTTTTTTCCTTTTCAAGTCTTACAGTGTTGTGAACAACCATGCAACTGTGTGTTTTGTTCTCAGATTATAGCTTTAACAGATTAAGAAATGATAGCAAAAAAATGTCCCACCTTACAAAGTAGTCTTTTCTGATGCAGACTTGTCAGAGGGCAGGTTACAACACGTAATGAGATGTCACAGCCCAGTGAGACATGCAAGGCAGGTTTTAAATACTGCCAATGCTGAACAGTGTCTTTAATATTGAGAATGGTAAATATGTAGAAGAAGAATTCCACTTGCTGCCATTCTATTTAAATGACTGGAAATATGTAGTTATCAGAGTGCCAATAAATGTCCCCTGCAGGTCAAGTTCTCTAGAAAAAAATATTACAGTTTTATAGAATCTCTTTGGAAACGGAATGTACTTCACTACCCAAAATCTCATCAAAGCACTTGCTGTCAATCAGCAGAAAAGAAACTGGCTACCACCTTGGTGTTAAATATAAATGTAGTCTGAAGGTTTAATGGATTAAAACTGTGCTATTTAATTTGAAATGGAATTTCCCACCCTCCTAGCTTAGGTCGTTAGGATTTTGTGGGTTTACTTTTCATTCCAGCCTGGTTTATAGGCATAATAAAGAAAAGGCAGCTTTGGGTTCAGAATGCAAGTGTGTCAAATTGAGGAGACAGGCCTCTTTTTGGTGGAAGGAGAGGGGAAAAAGCACCCCATTAACTCCAACCTGTTAAAATTTACCAAGTCTCTGTAGTTCATTAGCATTTTTTCCCTTCTTCACACCAAAAGAGTAGATAAAAGGTGAGGATCAACAGTAAGAGACATTATGTGCAGAGGTGAACATGGTATGACAAGGTCTTCTTTTAATAACAAACAGTGTTGGCTCTCTAGGAGGCAGACAGTATAAAGTGCAACAAAAACTGCAATTATGCTCTCAGCGGGGAACCTGTACTTAGAGTGACAGTAAGAGTGTCTCTAAAAACATGTTAGGTTAAGGCAGCTAGTCCTAATTATATGTATTAGGAGTTTGTGTCTTCACTTTTTCCCTTTCAAAATTCAAAGAAGAAGCCTAATTATAACTTGGACCCCAGTAAACGGGGCCATATTTAAACAATGAACATTTGGCAGTCTCATCACACACCATGATGTGTCTGACTGGTGCAGCTGCTATGGAAGCCAAACTGGCTCCCCAGATAATTTGTTTTGCTGCCTCCGTGACAGAGGAAAAACAAACAAAAGCTAGACAAGGGAAATAATGAAATTACATTTCTTTTTGGTCAATGACACTCAAGCCTTCTAGAGGGGGAGACCATTCCGTGGTAGATTCTTACCTATAGAATTACAGGTCATTGTACACTGTTAACATGTATTTTAGCGAGACCGTGGTTGGATAAATCTCAGTTTGATTTTGCCTCTGTTTGGCCCTACAGGTAATAATAACTTACAACTTCTAGCTGACTTTAGTTAAATTTTATGAGACTAAGAATGTTAGATTCTGCTCAGGGTGCAGCAGAATGCATGGATAAACTTCATGCATGAAGTTGGATAAACTTCAGAGATACAAGGACCGGTCCTGCTGTGTTGCATATAAAGTTGCCACCACACATGGATTGGACTGTATTTGACTTTTCCGCAAATGATTTACACTTCACTTGGTGTATTTCACACTAACTTTCCAGTTTCTTGTGCTTCTGCATAATATTTGCTGAACTTTAAGAAAGAAGAGCTTAACCATTCTGTTAGGATTAGATTATAATCATATGAATAAGTATAGGAATATGGGGATTTTGACCTGTTCTTATTGAGACCACTTATTAAGATGACACTTTATAATTTTGCTAACATTACAAAGTTATGGGGTGAACTGAACCAAATTAATTTGTTGAGCTTAATGGGCAAATGTCATGCTGATATGACTGAGCTAATGAATCAATCTGTGTAAAAATGAACTTCATTTATTATGATACTCATCTTTTCTATGGCTCTATTCTTTGAAGTTCTCATGGGTTTTATGACCCAAGCAATTTTAAGGTGGCCTGCACAAAATAATGATGGCCAAATGATTTGATCCTGCATTATTTATTTTTCTCCATAGTCCCAAGTAGAAATGAACTCAGTGCTAATATATTTTCTTCTCTTTGGAATTTATATCTAACTAAATTGAATTTCCATCATCTGTCTTCAAATAACCATCAAAGTAAAATAAGAGCAGTTCTGAAAGGATTTAAATAAATGCTGAAAAATTTGGAAACCATTTGCATATTTATTGGCACCCCCATTGAAGTTTGTATCTTGGGCAACCCAACTTTCAATTTTATTGAAACACCAATTTAGTTTCCATTATTGTTGGCTCGAGGAAAGCCATCATTGGGTCTAAAGTTAATAATAGTTTTATAATGGAGTCTCATGGATTTTTACAGTGATAGGGAACTATAGTCTGAATAATGACATTTTTCTAATTAAACAGCAATTGAATAAACACAATAAAAACAAAGGATGAACTATTCATTAATTTTGATGTGTTTTGTTCAATTTAGATTATACTTCATAGAGTTTTTATTATTTCTCTGTTGAATAGTTTATAAAAATAATGAGGAACATGAATCATTGGGACAGTTTTCTATATTTTATCAAAATAAATTATTTCATGAAAAATGGAAGACGGTTTACAGAGGAGGCATGAAACGTTATTGAATGTTATTAAGAACAAACATGTAGTGAGCAATAATCTTTCATTTGCTTCAGTCCTAAAATATAACCAGTTCAACTAAAAACCAATCCAAGTGACTATTTTTGATAACCAGTTGCCATAATAGTGGACATAATGGCAAAAATACAAGAGAGCAGGGTTCCATCGCATTAAACATGACATTAAACAATGTTACTGAAGGGAGTTAGAATCTTTCAGCATATTTATACCACACAAAGTAGTAAATTACCTTAAATGTTCCAGAATTGGGCCATGTGATGTGGAAAGTAAATTCTCAGAGACCTAAATGGCAGATTTCTTCTCTTTAATGTGAATGGATGGTAGAAAAGGTAGTACTCTGGAAAACCTAAGTGAATAATTTGCATAATAGTATCAAGGGGATCTTGAACTCTAGTTAATGCATTCTCAATTCCTATGTGTATCCATTCTCGAAAGAGCTGAATTACCAGCTGTTTTGTGCAATCCTAAACAATGTTATGTACTTTAAGAATTAAAAGGAAACCTGAATGATTACCTCATCAATTTCCCATCCTTCAAGCAAAGTCGCATATAAGTTAGTTTCCATCAGTGAGGCATTACCCAATTTTGAATTTTTTCTTCCTTTTCTTATCTTACTTCTAGAGAGGTTAGCAAATCTCAAAGTCAGAAAAACCTTCATGAATAACTCCAGTTTCAGTCAGTCCCATTTTTTTTTGGTCCCATCCTCTGCAGAAGTGAATGATAGCTGGTTCAATTATGTTTGGGAGCCTTGACTTTCTTGTGATCATTTTAACATCTACATTCATTTAGGAGATTTTGTTTTATTGTTTTTTCTTCCTTTCTGTCAAAAGCAGCAAGTGTCATCCGGCTTCTTATTTTTCTTTAAGTAAATGCATTAATCTTGGTTGGATTTGGGAATGTGAGGACAGTGAGGTAAGCTGAGATCTGGGATGTTTTATATTTGCGTTTGGGAACCATTGTTTTATGTGTAGTACTTTGAGTTCTTGAAAGTTGCCAGTGATACTTATATCTTCCACGTATCTTAGTCAAATAACTTGATCTTAAAATTTACATGACTACATAATATGTGTATAGTTATGAATGTGTAAGTACAATATATATTATCAATATGAGTAAAAATACTTTGATATTTATCTCTAAAAAACTGTCTGAACTACATATATTTGTAGACTCATAGATTCAAGCAATTCAATGCAAGAATATTGCTCTTTAATATATGAATAGATTATATTTTGCAACAGTAAATAAGGAAGCAGAAAATTTTTATGTCATTTATTTTTTATTCAGTTTTACAATGTAAATGATGTCAAAGAATTTAATCTTGAAGATATTTTAATTTACCTAGTTGAGGCAAAAAATACACATGATGTCATATAAAGGAATGAAATTTTAAAAATAATTGCATTATACTGTTTCCTACATCTAATAGGATTGTGTTTATTTATTTCACTTTTTTATAAGAGAAGTTTAGATAACATTCTTCCATAAAATGGGGTTGTTTAGACGGGTACTTTGAGGGGTGTCCAACCTTTTGGCATCTCTGGGCCACACTGGAAGAAGAGTTATCTTGGGCCACACATTAAATACATCGTGACACATAATCACAAAAAAGGTCCCATAATGTTTTAAGTAAATTTATAAGTTTGTGTCGAGCCACATTCATAGCCATGCTGAGCCGTGTGCACCCGTGGGCTGCAGGTTGAACATGGCTGGAGAGTAATAGGTAACCCAGTGCATTTCTCTCTTTACTATAAGGAGGTCTATGTCTGGTGTTTTATCTTCCTATAAAAAGAGTCAATCTATCTAATTTGTTAATTTTTTAAAGACTGGGTTATGACAGCTCATTTACTTGAGTTTTACCCTATAGCTTAAGCAGTCAATTCACTTTGCACGGAGGGAGCATAAAGGCAGAGGAGGGTTGTGAAAATCCTCATTGAAGGAAGACTAGGGAAGCTGGCATTAGCGCTCGTCCTTCAGTTTATTCTTCTTTGGTATGGGAATATTAATGCTTTTTTCCTTTGTTCACTCCAAAATTAGATTTTAAACATAACTCCAAATCTAGATTTGAGATGATTTCTTAGTTTTAAAGACTGGGTCTGCATTTTCCATCTCAGACATCATGTTTATAAGAAATCAGGGCAGTGCCACTTGAATAGAGGAATTTCTTAACTCCAAAATTTATGAGCCTTCTGTCTACTAGGAGAAAAATATGGAATTTTCTTTCCTGGAGATATGTTTTTACTGGGACAGCCTGTCTGCCATTGCTGCTTAAAACCGATCCCCAAAGAGTAAAGCCTAAATGAATCATTGGATTGCTTGCCTTGGAGCGTGGCCAAGAGCAGTACGGTTTCAAGATAAACAGTGCTCAGACTGAAAGAATGGCATAGAAGATTTCTCAGGTGAAATTGTTCTAACTTCCCTTCTGGCCTGAACTGTATTACAGAGTCTTACAGATAAGTCTTGAAGGACAGCCAGCTTGAAATAACTTTATTTCATGATACTTATTTCCTGGATGTTTTATCAAAATGTTTCTTGAAAAGCCTGAAGAACATTATTTTGAATTCATGGGCACTCGTTGATTGAAGCCTATTTTCATGCTTATCTCCATATTTTAAGCAGGAACCTTGATACCTGTTTTGTTCACTGTTATGTCCTGATACCTAGTATAGAGCCTTGCCCAGACCACTTACTCAGAAAATATTAATTGAATACAAGTTGACTGAATAACCTCAGGTTCACATCAATTGAACCTTGATTATAAATGTAAATCCAGCCAGGATGCTGTAAATATAGCCAAATTATATCAGTGACTAAGTTGGTCTTTATAATCGGCTGTATTTATGTCTTCTGAATAGCCATACTATGTTCATTCTTGTTCATTGGCTCATACTGTTATCTAAAAGATCTTATATTAACTACTTTTTCCATGATTGGCATTATGCCAGGAGATAAGATAGTACAGTGAGAGGTATCAGGCCTCTGAGCTACATCAGGATGCATGAGAAATACTAGCCTTGACTTCCTTGGTCTTGCCATTCTGTATTTGGTTTAATGCAAGTACACAAATATTTACAAAGTAAGGTGAATAATGTGGAGACTAAAATGATCAGAATAAGGAGAAATTGTGTGTTGCTAAGGAATAAAAGAGGCTTTACAGGGGCAGCTAGGTCTGAATGATAGGTGGGATTTCAGAAGGTAAAACAAGTGACAGAGAGCCTCCCAGTGCTACAAGCAACAGAGAGAGAGAGAGTGTGTGTGTGTGTGTGCGCGTGCATGTGTGTGGTGGGGGGGGCAAGTGCACACACATGCATAAGAAGCCTATCTGGGAAAAGTCCAGCCATTGCTAATATAACGAGAACAGTTTGCTTGACATTGATGTAACATGGCAGCCAAGGAGAGAGGACTGGAATGTGCACGTGTGAACAATGATAACTTCACTGTGCTAGTCAGTGGGGTGTGCGTGGAGGGTGGTAGATGCTGTTGTCAGCATGTGTGCTGTGTGGCCATTGCATTCAAAATGACTGAGCAGGTAGAGCAAAAAATCTGCATCCAATTTTGTGTTAATCTTGAACATTTCTCTGCAGAAATTATTTGGATGATTCACAAGGCAGCAGCTATAGGCAACTGGTCATTGGCAGCTTTATCACAATAACATGCCCACTCATGCATCACATCTCATGCACCGTTTCTGGGTGAAACATCAAATCACCAGGTGACTCAGCCTTGACACAGCCCAGATTTGGTGCCCTGTAATTTCTGCCTTTCTCCAAAAGTAAAATCCCCTTTGAAAGGAAAAGGATTTCAGACCGTTGATGAGATTCAGGAAAATATGGCTGGGCAGCTGATGGTGTATTGGGAGAACTGTATGAAGTCCCAAGGCACCTACTTTGAAGGGGACTAAAGTGTCATTGTCCTATATACAGTGTTTCTTGTATCTTCTTCAATAAATGTCTCTATTGTTCATATTACATGTCTAGATACCTTCTGAACAGACCTTGTATACTTGACTAGAGAGAAGAAGAGGAATGGTGGGGGGAGAAATGTGATTTGAGAGAAATTTAAAAATTATTTTTACCACCCTGGCTGGTGTAGCTCAGTGGGTTGAGTACGGGCCTGTAAACAGAAGGGCTGCCAGTCGATTCCCAGTCAGAGTACACGCCTGGGTTGCAAGCCAGGTCCCCAGTAGGAGGTGTGCAAGAGGCAACCACACATTGATGTCTCTCTCCCTCTCTCCTTCCCTTCCCTATCTCTAAAAATAAATAAATAAAATATTTTAAAAATAAAATAAATTTATTAAAAAATTATTTTTATCTATGTCTGCATTCTCTATTACTCTATTTTTTTACCTGCTGAGATTAGAGGCCCCTGGAGTGAGTGATATCATCTTTGCATTCTCCATTGCCCTTTGGTAGCATGTGCTCAAGGTCAGGTTTCTGGAACTTACAATGGCAAACTTGTTCAGGCTGAGGGTGCAGCTAGCAGGTATAATAAGGCATTGTTTGGGGGAGCAAGAGTAAAGGCACTCAGTTGTTTCTGCTTTTTCATATCACCAAAATCAACTATTAATCAGAATGTACTTTAGTTTCTTGAAGAAAGAATGTTACACCTGGGGACTATTTGTGGACATTATTTTCTTAGAGCACAAAAGTATCTTTTAAAGCACAGAGCAGACAGAGATTAGCAGAAGATTATGTTCGTGATTTTTGAGTTAATTCAGTAACAAGCAAATATTATATATTCCCTGAACCTTCAATATAAAAATAAAATTTAATTTATTTGTTCATTTAATTATTTTTCAAATTATTTTTACTAGCATGTATTTGTTAGTCACTTATTTTAGGAATCTTGTTGACATGTTCTTTATTATTTAAGACTAGACTTTATTTTCATGCTCAAGTATTCTCCCAGTGTTTAGAAACTTATATGAAAAATGGATCGATCTAGATCAGTCATTTAAAAAGGGATGATAGGTGGACCTGGTGCAACTATCACATGGAATTACATGAAACATTACTTACATGCAATTAATTTGCATTATTCATCGATTCTGTATGCACAAATTTGCCTACTCAGTAAAATTTTTTGTAACCTCCAAATCAATCGTCACAGCACTTTCACAACCATTGGCAGATACGCACAGAGCAGAAAGAAACTTGAGGCTGCCCAGCATGCAGTCTCCGGTGTGGTCATCAGTGCAATGCTCTGCCTTCTTGTTTTACCACTTCCTCTACAAGCAAGTGTCCTTTTCATGGTTTATTTGGTGTCACGTTTTCCCACATTTGTGTGCTTTTTATTAGTGATTTCACTGTTTGAAATGGCCTGTAAGCATAGTGCTAAAGTTTTGTCTAGTGTTTCTAGGTACAAAAATGCAGTGTTATGCCTTAAGGAGAAAATATATTTGTCAGTGTCATGAGCGTATGTTTCATGATGCAGTCTTTCCTGTAAGTCACCCTTTGGTTCCTGCTCAGGTCGTCTGACCTGGGTCCCAGGAACCGAAAGTGCCAGTCCACCTATATGTCTCCCAGCCTTACAGGTGACCCTGGCACCAGGGGATCACAGTGAGTCAACACAGGTGACTAGGCTATTTATGCAGCTTTTATTACTCCAGATTCAATTTAAGTCCATATTAACCTAATAACTGTAATAATCACTCACAAACAACCAGTAATAACATTGCACAAGAAAACTGGGGGGTAAAGAACCTGAGTCCAGTCAGGGAGGCAACAGGGGGCGGTCAAAGTTTTACAGGGCAGAGTCAGAGGGTCAGAGGCGCAGCAGAGCTTTCTCTCCCGCGGTGGGCCGTGCAGGCTGACTGTGCGGGAGGTCTCAAGGGGAAGGACGTGAAGGGCTGGGGGGATTGAACAAAAAGGAAAACAGACTCGCAGACATGGACAACAGTGTGGTGATTAGGGTGGAACTAAATAGTAATAGAAAAATGCAATTAAAAATTTAAAATAAAAAATAGAAACTTACACAATGAATTTTCTGGAATGTAAAAAAAAAAGTGACTCATTGAATGCATCGTCCACAGTCTGAAGTCCTCTGCTTTTACGATTCTGTTGGTTGCAAAGTCATGTTGATCTTGGACAATTTCTCATAGACACGTTTTTCCCAATTTGGGTTAGCACATATTGTTTTCCTCAGTCCCGGTATGTCCATGTTGTGTACATCAGCCAGGTAGGTGCATGTTTACATTAGTTCTGAGAGGCACACGTCATTTTGTGCAATCTCCACAGGCCCATGCGGTTTACATGGCTCTACTGCAGGTGCTCTAAGAGGGCGGCGTTACCTTTCGGATGAGCACGTGCTGTCCGCCACGCTGCGCTTGCTGTGCCTGCTGAGCAGCTGTGTCGTCTCCCTTGGGCATTGCTCTGGTGCAGGTGCTCTAAACTGGGCTTTGGGTCCTGCTCTGTGCAGTCAGATAAGCTTCTATTTGGTAAGAGTTATAGTGCTGCTGGCTGTGAATTCAATGTTTAATGAATCAACAACAGATATTAAACAAGGTGTCTTTAAACAGAAACACACATGAAACAAGGTTATGTATTGTTGGTGAATGAAAATGTTGTATCCAGAGGTTGACGGGAACCTCACTCTGTATATTCCTTAGGAATAATGGTTTAATATTCACTATTTCCGTGGTAACCATGACTTTATAGAGCACAACTATGGTGAACAATGAGAGCTGATGTACATATATTTTTCTGGAGCAGGGGGCCATAAAACTCATCAGATTCTCAATGGGGACTTTGATCCCCACCAAAGGGTAAAAACCACCGTCTCTCCTAAGAGTCATTCCCAATTTAATGTTGTTGAACTCCTATGCCTGCTTGCCACATAAGAACTGGAGCAAGTGTGCTGCACTGAGATGTTAAAGGAAGAGAGAAACTCAGAAACTCCCAAACCAGAGACTCCCATCCTCACCTTGCCGTTTATGGCTAATCTCACCACTACGGCCTTTCACAGCAAGAATTATGAGTGAGGACACCCCGCCCCCCCCTCCCCGCCAAACTGGAATTATCTCCTGGAGTATGGGCCCCCTATAGTATAGGCTTCCCCTGCTAGGTGAGTGTTCTACGAGTCTACCTCTATCAGTGTGCCAGCTGGTGTTGTTGTGAGAGGCTGCATTTGGATTTGGTGATTTTTTTTTTAAGACTCTTTCAACACATTTGCCCATTTCATGGGTGATTTACTAGTGCACCTGCCCACACCATGCTGAGTCTTCAGCAGTTTTTTATGAAAAGGGGCATGACTCCTGTGCCCCACCCTCCTTATTTACCTGATCTTACCCTGAGCAACTTTTTTTGTTTCCCCAGATGAAAAAAATCTTCAAAGGGAAGTGTGGAAGAAGTGAAACAAAAAAACAGCAGAGGCATTAAAAGGCATCAACATTGACAAGTTCGAAAACTGCTTTGAGTAGTGGAAAAAAACTTCTCAATAGGTGTGCTGCATCAAATAGAGAGTACTTTGAAGGTAATTGAAGTTTTAAACATGCAAGAATAAATACACATTTTTAATAAATAAATTCTGTTTTTTGGGGGGTCTCACCTTGTATAGTAGTTTGAACTCTTAATTTCCAATTTACTAGCTATGTGATCTTGGACAAAAGTTCTCTATCTCTCTGTTTCAGCTTCTTAATAAGTCAACTGGATATAATAATACCTACCTCGGAGGGTTATTTTAAAGATTTGATAATGAGGTGAAAGAAACATGTAAAGTAACTGATAACAGTCAAAACCATTATTATAAATGTTATTATAGTTCACATACATTCAATATATCATTAGTAATTCCTTCTTTTTTCTTCTTCCTACTTGAGAATAGGGACCCATTTTCTAATTCCTGGATGAGTTAGTGAATGCATGATGGAATTGCTGCTTTCCTGCAATAACTAGGGGAGAAAGCAGGACGTGCTCCCAGGACTCCTGGTTCTCTTCCTACTGGTTGTCTGGTCTGGAGCTCTACTGCAGCGATGAAGGGTGGAGCAATCAGGTGTGTCTGGTTTTGAGACCACTCACCCGTCTTCAGCTCCTGACCAAGGGTGGAGGGCTCACGCACTGTCTCAGGTGCCTGTCCTGCAAAGAGAAGATACAGACACTCCTATCAGTTCAGAGACCTGTGAGTGACACCCAAATGCCCTCTTCAGGGGCACTCTTAGGGTTTTCCTTTCCTGATTTCAAAACCTGAAACCCCATTTCTCTTCAACTACTTCTTAGACTGATCATTTTCTGAGCCTCTCAGAATTCCCCTGACTTACCTTAAATATGTAAAATAGAGCGTGATGACACATAATTGAAGAATGAGGTGCTCTACACTAATGGATTTTCCAGGTGAAATTGGCCCCTTGCTGTGTTTTGTTTTAATAATTTTATAGAAATGGTCATAAATTACATTTGACATTCTTTTGACTTCTTAGATGCATTTATATAAGTGGATAATTTAAACTATTCTTGATTATTTATAAATCAACTGCTATACTGTTACAGAACATAGCAAATTCCAAAGAGCCTGTTAATGCAAGTAGATGAATTGTCCAAATTTATTAATAATCACACTTTTCCTTTTTTGTTACTTTATGTTGTTAGGTTTTAGTTATTAGGTGACATGAGTAGGGGAGTAGTGCCACTGTTGTTTATGTTCTAGAATGAGTTAATCTATAAGTGATAAGTAATTTGATTGTTTGCATATCAACATAATGCCAACTATGTGTGTGTGTTTGTTCATTAAATATATTGAGAACATTATATTACTGATGAATGTAAAGTACTATGGCATTATAGTAGTACTTTTGATATTTATATTTAATATATCCATGTAACATATATTTGAATATACAAATTGTTATGTAAGACTTTCACATGGATTTTCCTATCTCTTCTATGAATTTTTGCTTTAGATGAGCAAATGCAATAGACCATCTTTTTGGCCCAGGATAAAGCTGGTTACAGAGGAGTTTGAAACTCCAAGATAGCTCCCCATTACTATGAACTGGATGTTTTAGTCACAATCATGTTTCCTCAGAGTACAGTGTTTATCTACCGATTCCTGTCTAGTTTTAGACTTCTGAAGTTGACTGACCCTTAGGCAGCATTGTGTGTTGACTAGAGGTGAGGCATCCAAGGGCTCATAGAATGATCTCATTTCTTTTAGCTCTGGCAAAATTAACCTGCTGTCTGCAACATGATCTCCAGTAAAACAAAAAAACAAAGAAGAAGAAAATAAATAAAAACAACAGCAGGCTTTACTTGCTGTCATCTTTGTTTTGTCCTGAATGGAGAAGACCCACCGAAAGCCCCTGTGATTATTTACTGACCTCAACACTAGTGGCAGGCGTGAGTGAGGCTGGCCTCAGCAGTCAAGTCAGCCTCTCAGTTTCTCTCTATCCACAACACCCAACTTGGCTGTCTTTGCAGAATATGAAAACTATACATTCAGTGAAATAGAGACAAAGAAATGTAGTTGCTATGGAATGAAATGACTGTCACAAAGGGAGAGCTTAAATGTGAGAGAGGGTGCACTTAATGTGAAAAACACAACTGGAGTGCCATTCTCTTTCAAAGTAACCTAAGTGGAAAGTGCAAATGTAATACACGATAATGAGGGGCCCAATTTTGGAAAGTGGTTTTTAAAATGCTGTGGCAGAATCCTATCTAGAGTCTCTTAGGAAAAAAAGCTAAATCTCATCGGGGACCTTTTCAAGAATCATTTTCTCCAGATTTAAATGATCTCATGTGAACTTGCCGTTAGTCGATTTAGCATAGCATTTTATTTATTATTCATTGTTTTTGACCGCTTGCAAAAGGAACAAAAGGCCTGTTATTAGTGATTTGTCAATTGTTGCAAGACTTAATCTAGGTACTTACTGAACACTTTGCCTCATGTTTATTTTGTTGTATGAAGTTGTATGATCTAAGGGCTTTCATAGCCCCCTGATGCTCAACTTAGACAATCTCTTCTCAAGTGATTAGGCTGGAAGAAGCAATTGACACCTGGTCCCAGGCATCTAGGCAAAGTGAGGTTTCCCTGTAGAAGCCTTTTGTCCTCAGAGGAGATTTTGGCTTTAGGCAAAGATGGGTTTTCTCTTTGAGTTTTGTGTGTAGATTCTTTTCTTTCATAGATGAAAAGGCAACCTTTATTTTATTTTACTTATATCTTTATTTTTTAGTGTTTTATCAGTCATTTTTTTAATTTAAATTTCTCTTATTTTTCAGTTATAGGGTTACAGCATAGAGATTAGACAATTACATAACTTAAGAAGTGACCCCCTCATGAGTCTAGTACCCACCTGACACAATACACAGTTACTACAATATTATTGACTAGGTCTCCTATTCTGTACTTTATATCCTCGTGACTATTTCGTAACTGCCACATTGTACTTCCTAATCCCTCCACCTTTTCCGCCCAGCTCTCCAGCTCCCTTCCCTCCAGCAACCATCCACTTGTCCTCCGTGCCTACGAGCTTGCTTGTCTTGTCTATTGGTTTTTTAGATTCCTCATGTAAGTGAAATCATGTTATTTGTCTCTCTCTGTCTGACTTATTTCACTTAGCATAATTCTTACTAGGTCTATTTATGTTGTCCCAAATAGTAAGGTTTCATTCTTTTTTATGGTGGAGTAATATTTCATTGTATATATGTACCACATCTTCTTTATCCAATCATCAATGGGTGTTTAAGTTGCTTTCATAGCTTGGCTATTATAAATAATGGTGTAATGATCATAGGGATGTATATGTTTTTCCTCAAATTAGTGTTTTGGATTTTTTAGGACAAATACCCAGGAGTGGGCATACTGGGTCATATGAAAGGTCTGTTTTTAATTTTGATGAGGAAACTTCATACTGTTTTGCATAGTGGCTGCACCAATTTGCATCCCAACATTTCACAAAGGTTCCCTTTTCTCCACATCCTTGCCAATACTTGTTGTTTGTTGATTTATTGATGATAGCCATTCTTACAGGTGAGAGGTAATATCTCCTTGTGGTTTTAATTTGTATTTCTCTGATGATTAGTGACATTGAACATGTTTTCATATATCAATTGCCCATCTCTATTTCCTTTTGGAGAAATTGTGTTCAGGTCCTCTGCCCATTTTTAAATTGGATTATGTCTTTTGGTGTTAAGTTGTGTGAATTCCTTATATACTTTGGATATTAACCCCTGATTGGATGTATCATTGGTAAATATATTCTTCCATTCAGTAAGTTGTTTTTTCATTTTGCTGATGGTTTCCTTTGCTGTGCAAAATCTTTTTAATTTGATGTAATCCCATTTGCATATTTTTTGCTTCCTTTACCAGAGGAGACATAATAAAAAATATTACTAAGAGCAATGTCAGAGAGTTTACTGCCTCTGTTTTCTTCTAGTAGTTCTATAGTTTCTTACATTTAAGTCTGTAGTCCACTTTGAATTTAGTCTTACATTTGGTGTAAGAAAGTGATCTAGTTTTATTTTTTTGCATTTATCTGTCCAGTTTTCCCAACACCACTTATTCAAGAGATTGTCTTTACCTCATTATATATTCTTCCCTCTTTTGTCATCAACTAATCAACATTGTGTGGGAAGTTTTAGCCACAGCAATCAGACAAAAAAAGAAAAAGAAAAAAAAAGATCTAAATTTGAAAGGAATAAGTAGAGTTGCATTATTTGCAGATGACATGATACTGCATATAGAGTACCCTAAAGATTTCACCAAAAAACTACTATCACTGATAAATGAATTCAGTAAAGTAGCAGGATACAAAATTAATATTTAGGTATCTGTTGCATTTTATGCACCATAATAAACTACTGGAAAGAGAAGTTAAGAAAACAATTCAATTAAGATAAATACTTAAAAATAATGTAACCACAGAAGTAAACGATACGTACTTGAAAAGTTATAAGGCATTGAAGAAAGACATCAGAGAAGATGCAAATAAATGGAAAGCATCTGCTGTGCTCATGGATAAGAAGAATGAATGTCATTAAAATGTCCATACTTTCCAAAGCAATCTATATATTCAATTCAATTTCTATCAAAATACCAATTTTTCATGGAACTAGTTGTGATAATTCTAAAATTTATATAGAACCTCAAGGAGCCAAAAGAATCTTGAGAGAGAAGAACAATATTGGAGGTATATCATGCTACCTAATAGCAAACTATACTACAAGGCTATAGTAACCAAAACAGCCTGGTACTGGCATAAACATACACACATAGATCAATGGAACAGGAGAAAGAGCCCATAAATAAACCCATAAATAAACCCAAAATGCAACCTTCTAAGGGCACAATTAGTAAGACTGTGTTATTGATAAATCATATTTTGTCAATCACCAAGTACTGGCCCCTGGACGTGCTATGTAATATATAGTTCATATCATGGTATTACTTTTCTAAAGTCCTCAAATTTCTGGCTATGGGATTGTGGATCATAGGGCAAGTAGCATGTAACAAGTGATCTGTGAGACAAAAGCTGGTACATGAATGCAGAAGAGGAAGAAATCTGGTTCATGAGACAACAGGACAGGTTGCATGAAAGGAATGTCATGTGAAAAGACACAGCATAATTTTGGTGAGCAGAATGTAGAATGGGGTCTATTAATGACAAAAAACGCATGAGTAATGTAATGGAAGGATAGAATACGTTTCTCTAGAAGCTTAAATACCAAAAGCAACCTAAATACAGAATATCCTAAGAGGATTTTAATTGATCTTTTTTTATTGATTGGTTGATTTTTAAAAATCGTTTTTGAAATCACACACATTGCAGTTCCTCCTGTGATGGTGGGTGTTGGAGGTGGGGAGGAACTGTTTGATAATGCCATGCTGACTGGATAGGTTGTTGTAATTCTTACTCAATGGATTTGATCCTAATGGACTATCATAGTAATGTCACAACCATATTTTATGGTACATTCCAGTTGTGATTATTCTTGATGATTTTTCTGATGTGTAACAGTCCTTTTGAAGTACTGAATTATGATTATGCATATACATATTTACATACCATTTATAATAGAAATAAAAAATTAAAAAAGAAGAAAAATTGAAAAAACAATTTTTTTTGGTGAGTGACCAGTTTTTCTCTTTTCTGGAGACAGAGGTGAAAATGTAGAAGAAGGAGGGAGGGAGGGAGGGAGGGAGGGGTTGGTTTGTCACTGTCTAATATGGAGGGAGCATTCATTTGGGGGTAGTTTCACATCTATTTCCAACAACCTCTTTCCAAACCTCTCTCTGGTTTTGGGCAAATTACTTAAATTTTCTACAACTCTATTTCCTTATGTGCAAAATGGAGACAAAATGCCTGTGTTGTGGGGTTGTTGGGACAAGTGTGATAATGTACCTACAGCCTGTGGCTCTGTGTCTGGTACATGATACCCACTCACTGTAGGCATTTATTGCACACCCTTTATGAGCAAAGCACACAGACTTACATCACTTATTTAATCCTTACAGCAATCCTGTGACTGTTATTATGACCCTCAATTTACAGATAAAAATCTTGAAACTTGAGGGAGAAAGTAGATTTTACAAGTTTAAACAAACCTAAGAGTAATAGCCAGGAGTTCATCTTAGAGCTCACAGTCTGAAGCCTGTAATTTAATGCAAATGTATTGCATTAAATTCAATCACTTCCCCCTCTATTTTCACTATCCTTGTTTTCTTCTCCCTGAAGTTCTATCTTCTCTGATGTAGATTCTTTAAGTTCGCAATGATGATGAACAAATCAGATAGATTGAAACATTTTCAGTAAATCAAATCATATGTAATGACATTATTTATATCTCCAAACACCATCAATTCCCTTAAAAAATATAAACCATTCTTAATTTTTTAGAAGTATATACTCAAGTAATACATATTAATTGTAGAAACATTAACACACACAAATAAATGCGAATTGCCTGAATACTCAATAGTCGAAGACAATTACAGGTAACATTTTGGTATATATCTTCAATTCATACCTATCCATATATTATTTTTTCTCTTATAGCAGTATCATATTGCAAGTTACTTTATAATATGCTATTTTAAATTAATGGTAATTTAAAAACATCTTTCCAAATTGATAAGTGTACATCCACATAATTATTTCTGTCAGCTACATAACATCCCATTGTATAAAAGTAGCTGATTAAAATCACCCTTATTATTGGATACTTACATTGTTTCTGATTATTTTTTTTTTTACAAATTATAGGCTCTTGCATATACATCTTTGTGCCCTCGGTGAATTATATCCTTAGGATAGTTTCCTAGAAGTGAAAAGTATGGGTTGGTGTTTATACGATTTTCTGGCTCTTAATATATATTGCCAAATTCCTTCCTTTAAAGAAAGGACTGATTTACATGCCCTCTGAGAATGTCCATTTCCGCCCTCCCACATTAATAGTTATCATGCTTTTTAATCATTGAGGACTCCATTAGATGAAAAAAGTGACTTTATTGCTTTTTTTTTGTATTCCTGTGTCTATCTATTCTATAAAATAATAACATTTCCAAGACTACTATCTAAACAAAATGTAAACTCCCTCAGGTCAAAGATACAGTTTCCACATTCTTAAATATTTATTTCTGCCATCCTTCTAAAGCAGAATAAATCCCCAAGGAGACATTTGAGACACTCTGTGGCAGAAAACCATAGATTAACAGTATAAGAGTATCCTTCGATTTTATTTTAAGGCTCAAGCTCATTGTTTTCAGAACTCATCTGCTAAAGATAACCTCATCCTGAGAGTGACCAGCACTCCCCTAGAATCAGAACACTGAGAACAGGAGATAAAGACAGTTCAGCTTTGGCATCACTCGACTTTTGTATCTAGCTTAGACTTTGATCTCATTCAGTCTTTGTTCCTCTGTGGTCAGTGCCAGACTAGCCAGATGTAATACTGATGTCTCCTCAGGCCTCAGTGGAAAAATTAGGAAAACTATGTAAAATATACTTAATAGGTTTGTTTTGGGGTATACTGAACAGAATTGA
>PVKM010012486.1:0-31610 GCA_004027735.1 Carollia perspicillata | reverse complement strand
TTACCACAGGAGAATACATTTCTGTTGTTTTAAGCTATAGTTTTTGGTAATTGGTCACTACAGCCCTAGAAAACAGATATAGAAGGCAAGAGGTTCAAGATAACTGAGAAATATTAGGCTTAACATATGTGTAACCATCTCATTATTCATGAAGCAGAAGTCAATCTCTCTACTTTTTAAGTCACAACTTACAAATTCACATGAACGACCAGATATGGAGTACCCGCAATTAAGGAGGAAGGAAGAAGGCAGGTGTAGTAGGAGAAAAGCAGTTGGCAGCCTACTTCCTCTGCTCTCAGAACACTTGGCTTTTTTTTTTTTTTTGCAAAATGGATCCAGAAAAGAAGTACAATGCAGAAGCAAGTCTGCTGCAAATTTCAAAGTGCTCTGATAATTTGTCCTACATGTACATTCTAATCAGTCTATTCTCTCCATGCAATCCTAACATACTGTGATCTTGACATAAAGTGAGCAGGAACCGAGATGCTGTGATTGTGAGCAGGTTTCTCATTGTTCACCCTCTCAAGATTAAGTGCTCTGAACAAAGCATTTTCTGTAAGTATGACAAGACATGGGAAAAAAACAGATGGGAACATTTCAATCCCTACTCACTTATTATTTATGCTACCTTTGTTCTCACCTTAACAGCATCACCTTAATGGATGAAGGAACACTACTGTATTCTCCTCCGAGTTCTTACACATAGTAAAGCTTCAAGTAACAAAATATCTTATTTCATTTCATTTCCATTATCTAAGTATTGGCATAAAAATTAACCTCAACTCACCTCTAACCTCTCCATTTTACTGGTTGAAATCAGTGTGGGGTGCCCTCAATTGGTGCAGATGTGGGCCAAAGGCCTTGCCTAGTTACTTTCACTGGTCACTAATCATTAGCATGATGATTTTTTTTTCTTTTGGTTGTCATTCATTAAAAAGAAAAAGCTAGGAACATCAAAATTATTGATTTTAGTTTAATTATATGCAAAAATCACCAGACCTAAATGGAATGTGGCAATCCAGGAATGTGGGAAGAGTGCAGGCTTAGCACCAAGTCCTGGATTTAAAAATCTGCTTTAACTGTGAGAAAGTTTATTAACAGCTTTTGATCCAATTAGCTCTTTGCTAATATGGCCAACATAATACAACTCTCCTACTGATTTTGTATAACCAAAGCCTGGCATTTATTTTTCTTACAAATGTTTACTGAGTGCCTACTGTATACCGATGTTTTAGATGCTGGAGACATGACTGTATCCCAAACAGACACATTTCTGTCTTCAGACAATACAGGGGATATTTTGCCAAACTATAAGCATATACTAAGCACTCAATAAATGTTAGTTATTTCTATTGTTATTACTCTTTTCATGATAACTACTATGGAATTACTAAGCATGAATGTCCTTTTTCTTAAAGTTTTATTTTCTATTTAGACTAGGAATCTATTGTATACAGGGAATGGTTCTTGTTTACAGGAAACTCCACTCTAAAGATAGACATAGATAAACACACTAATTAGAATATTACTTAAAACACATACAAAGGCAAGTATACTTAGGCATAATGAATACTAGTACTTTGGGTCATTTATTTATTTCTGTAACAGACAAAATCCACAAGGACCTGGTCTAGCAACTAGTCAGTAATTAAGAAGCGTCCGTCAGGTGGGTGCTCATTGGGTTCCAGAGGGACTGTACTAAAACAGCATGCAGCATTCACTCACTGTAGCTGAGCGCTAAAACGGTCATAAAAGTTTCACGTGCTTCTATTTATGAGCATGCTTTCACGATTATGTTGTTTTATACATGTGATGGGCTCTGAATATAACAACAAAAAAAATTGTATTGATAGTTATTTAATTTTGGTTAGATTGATGAAGGAAAATCCCAGCATATATTTACAGGTTTGTTTCTATTTCTTTGTGTGCAATTAAATAATTGTCCTTAGTTTACACTTCAGAAGACTAGAGTCATAATCATAGGTATCCTCTTGCACTTGAGTTTATCACAGCAAAAATAATATATATTTTTAAGTAGCAAAAGCTGAAGTTTTGTTTTTGTTTCCTCTTAATAGTCCATAAATATCTGCATTATATAAGTGCATGAATCTAAGGATTTGTTTTTCTTATAAAGAGATACTTTAAGCTAATGTTTTTGAACTTCAAATGAAAAAATAGGAATGTTTTAGACTTGTTCAAGGAAATGCAGAATAATCATGCAGTTATAAAATACTTCAGCTTGAGATGTTAACTGTTAGAGCAATTGCTTTTAGTTATTTCTAAGTTTTCCCTGTAAAAGTGGCATTTCACTTAAAGTTTATGAAAACAGTTCTTGGCAAGTAGAAAAATAACACTATTATTGAATAAAAATTACTCACATTAAGAAAACACATTTCTTATGCTTTGTTAAAAAATATGAGTTCTTAACCAAATTGTAGGTTAGAATCAATTTTTAAAAATAATCTCTTTACTTGTAAATAGCTTTAGATTTAAAGAAAAATTATGGAGAATTCCTACCTCTAATTTCTTCTGTAATTAAGAGATTACATTAATATGGTACATTTGTTTGAGTAGTAAACCAACATCAATACATTACTAATAACTAAATTTCATGTTTTATTCAGATTTCATCAGTTTTTACCTAACATTCTTTTTCTGTTCTAAGATCCCATCCAGGACAACGCATTACATTCGGTTGTCATGTCTCCTCAGACTCCTCTGGGCTGTAACAGTGTCTCAGACTTTCCTTGTTTTGATTACTTCTCTGTATTAAGAGTTGCTGGGCAGATGTTTCATAGAATGTCCTTCAGGAGGGA
Organism: Carollia perspicillata; assembly: GCA_004027735.1. Lineage (NCBI taxonomy): Eukaryota > Metazoa > Chordata > Mammalia > Chiroptera > Phyllostomidae > Carollia > Carollia perspicillata. The sequence continues at coordinate 28,794 of PVKM010012486.1, read as the reverse complement.
CTTACCTACTGTTTCACATGATTAGACAGAGGTGATGGGTTTGGGGAGGAAGATCACCTGGCACTTCAGGGTACAAATCTAGCATTTTTAAACTTTACATTTGATATGAGTTTTCAAAGAAAGAGCAAGAACCTTTATGCACAGGATAGGTCTCCTCCATTACTGAAGCACTTCTCTGGGGGTCGTGTGCCAAATGGCAGCAGGGCTCACTGGAGAATTCTCAGCCTCAGGAATCTTATTTGTTTGGGACCCAGTTTCTCTTTAAATCCGCGTAATCCCAAGATTTCACATAGAGTTTTTACATGAACCTAGTACCTCTTATTCTACTCTTTGAACATTCACCCACAGTGTACATTATAACAATCATCTTCTTTAAATTACATCGCCATGGCCTCTGTGGCTTATATTTCAGAGTTACTACTGAAAGAAACTAGAAACAGCTTAATGACGGAAAATCTTCACCAGTGGGTTCAACCAGCCACATCTTTCGTCACCTTACTTCAGCAGTTAGCTCATCTGAGGCAAGGTGCCCACAGTCCCAGCAACCCTAGGAATAATGTTTCTTAGGGTCTCACTTGCACAGGCACACATACACACAGACCCCCACTTCCTTCAGCTAAATAGAGTTCGTAGGTGTTCCTGCCCATGGTCAAAATTAGTAAGATGCTCTGGAAACAATCCGATTCTAGATAAGCCGAGGCTTCTCTTATATGACATATTTTTTGCTCTTTATTTTACCCCACAATTTTGCTTTCATAAGCTGCATATACTTCTTAATATAGAATTCAGGCTCAGTTTCAAATAACATTGAGTAATTGCGTATGGGAGGCATCCTATAGACATTTTCATGTATGCTATATTTTAAAAGTTACATACAAATCTTGTGTATTTATTACTATTAACTATACAGGAAAAAAGAAATCTATTCTTCTCCATACCAAAGGATAGGCTTGTTCTCAGTTGTTCAAAATGTCAATACAGAGTTTAATATGTATTGTATTACATAATAAAATAACAGCTTTTGTGGAAAACTTAGCATGTGCCAGCAACTATACTAGAGCTTTACATGAAATGTCTCATTGAATGCCCACACAATGTTATGGAGGAGGTGCTAGTAGCATTATTACTTTAAATTTGAGGAAAGAGAGGCTTAGAGAATGTTAGACTGATTATATCATGGTTCTAATTAATGGTCTCCCTGTATTCACGTCCTTTGCCTGTAACTCTGTTGTCCTCTCCCATATTGACTCAACCCTTGTGACTTAGATTGGCCATGGGCCAGTGACAAACTTGATGCAAGCAGCCTTGAAAAGGTGCTGGCATGTTTCTGCTTTCTGTCTCACTTCTCTGTGTCCAAGAGATCATGACCAGGTTACCGTGAGAAGATGGCTGATCTAGCCTGCTGGGGAAGACATCGGAGGAAAACGCATACTAGATTACATGGAGCCGACCCAAGTCATTCCAGCCAAGAGCATCCTAAGCAAGACAGCTCCCAACTGGTCTGTCAGCTGACACAGAGAGACGAATAAGCCCAGGCCTCAGTGACAGGGCTAGGATTAAGCAAGTGAGGCACTTGTCCTGGGTCCAAAATTTAAGGGAGTACCAAAAAAACTCAGAAATAACAGAAAATAATATTTTAATTCAATAGTTCAAAAATCAAAATAATGTAAAACTCCATGATGAACAAAATATCACAATAATGACAGAGTCAATATTACTGACTTTCCTCTTGGCCTCAGGAACCTGTATAGCTGGTACAGCCCTGTTCGGTAGATCTACCTACCCGGCCAACCTAAGAAATCATGAAAAATAACAGATGATTACTGTTTTGAGCTACTACACTTGGAGGTTTATTTCTTACACATCAATAATACACTGGTAGGGATTAATTCAAGGTCACACAGGTAATGTTTGGAGAACCTGTATTCAAATAAAAGCACTTTGACCACAAAATCTCCCTTTCTCACCATTACATTAACCAGATATATATTTTATAGAAAAAAAGGCACTTCACAGATATAGAACAAACATTTCATAAATTTATACAGAACCATAAACAACCCTGAATATCTGCAGCAATTTTGAGAAAGAAGAACAAAGTAGGAGGGATTGCAATACCTAACATTAAACTGTATTACAAGGCCAGTATAATCAAAACAGCCTGGTACTGGCATAAGCACAGATACATGAACCAAAGGAACAGAACAGAGAGCTCAGAAATAAACCCAAGTCTCTATGGTCAGTTAATATTTGACAAAGGGGGAAGAAGCATAAAATGCAGTAAAAATAGCCTCTTCAACAAATGGTGTTGGGAGATCTGGACAGCTACATGCAAAAAAAAAAAAATGAAACTCGATCACTAACTTATACCATACACAAAATAAATTCAAGGTGGATAAAAGATTTAAATACAAGTTGTGACACCATAAAAGTCCTATCGGAAAACATCGGCAGGAAAATCGCAGACATTCCATGCAGCAATATCTTTACCGATATGTCCCCTAAAGCAAGGGACATAATGGAAAGAATAAACAAATGGGACCTCATCAAATTAAAAAGCTTCTGCATGGCTAAAAAAACAGCATTAAAATGAAAGCAGCCTTGAAAAGGTGCTGGCATGTTTCTGCTTTCTGTCTTACTTCCAACAAAAGAGAACCAACTATATGGGAAAACATATTTGCCAATGATATCTCAGACAAGGGTTTGATCTCCAAAATATATAAAGAACTCACACGAACTGCACTTCAGGAAAACAACCCAATTGAAAAATAGGCAAAGGACTTGAATAGACACTTCTCCAAGGAGGACATACAGAGGGTCCAGAGGCATGTGAAAAGATGCTCAGCATCACTAGCCATCAGAGAGATGCAAATTAAAATCACACTGAAATACCACCCCACGCAGGTCAGAATAGGCATGATAAACAAATCAGCAAACAAGTGTTGGAGAGGATGTGGAGAAAAGGGAACCCTAGTGCACTGTTGGTGGGAATGCAGACTAGTGCAGCCGCTATGAAAAACAGTATGGCATTTTCTCAGGAAACTAAAAATGAAACTGCTTTTTGACCCAGCAGTTCCACTGCTGGGATAATATCCTAAGAACCCTGAGACATCAATCCAAAAGAACCTATGCACGTCAGTGTTCATAGCAGCACAATTTACAAATAGCCATGTGCTGGAAGCAACCTAGGTGCCCATCAGTAAATGAATGGATCAAAAAACTATGGTACACTTACACAATGGAATTCTATGCAGCAGAAAGAAAGAAGGAGCTCCTACCCTTTGCAACAGCATGGATGGAACTGAAGAGCATTATGCTAAGTGAAATAAGCCAGGCAGTGAAGGACAAATATCGTATGACCTCACCTTTAACGGGAACCTAATCAACAAAAGAAAAAAGCAAGCAAAATATATCCAGAGACATTGAAATTAAGAACAATCTGACAGTAACCAGAGGAGAGGTGGGAGGGGATAATGGGGGGAAGGGGGAAAGAGTTTTTAGGAACAACTACAAAGGACACATGGGCAAAACCAAGGGGGGATGGAAGCAAGGGAGAGAGGTGGGTTTGGCTGGGGTGGGCGGGGAGTGATGAGGGGTAAACACAGACAACTAAATGAACAACAATAAAATATTTTTTTTAAAAAGAAAAAGAAAAATTCACAGAAAAAATCCTAATCTCGAAAAATGTGATAATGAAAGAGTATAGTAATTAATAGTATGAACTCTAAAGTCAGATGGATCTGGTTTGTATCCAAGCTTTCAACATACTACCTATGTTATCCTGGAAAGTTACTGACATAGTATCCCCATCTTGAAAATGTGAATAGTAAATTATATACAAAATTTTATTAAATTAAATGAGAATATTCATATTATAAGGTTTAATATGACTTAGAATCTAAATGTAGAAAGTGCTTGATTAATGTTATTTTATTTTGAACATATTAATACTATGTATTTCTATTTTCCACTTAAATTACGTTCATTATACCCTCTACTTACAAGTCTAAACTGCTCTGAGGCTTATTCTAAAACTGAAAGCAAAGGTGAGGGTGGAATTAGGTTATTATTTAGCCTTCATTTTGAAAGACATATTTTACTACAATAGAAAAATGTTTTCTAAAATTCATTGGTTTCTATTATATTGGAAGGCAGGCCTGGTGGATTGGCTCATAGAGTGTTACACACAAACAAAATCCCTTTTTCACTGAAAGAGAAACAGAAAAACCTGCTGTTCTAGACTTGGTAGATTGTGGTAGGAAAGGAGACAGGTACAGGGTGTCCGTCTTGGTGCCACAACTCCTTTGAGGGTTGGATGTAGCGTCCTGTTATGGGGAAGAAGCCCAGGAACATCAAAACCCCTAGGATAACTCAACCTTCCTGGCACCATGACCTTTGTGCCTTTGGAACACAATGGTGGTAGGTAGTAAGATTTCTTGATAGATGAGTCTGATGTAGCCTCACTTACTGAAGGCATTTTAGGCAGAAGCAGCAAGGGGAAAAATATAAGAAACAGCCATCCAACAAAAACTGAGTTTTCCTAAAATGAATTTCCTACTTTGATGATTGAATTGTAGTGAATTTACTAGATGACAATAAATCAGTCCTCTCTCCATCCTTTGGGATGAGAGCATGGTGAAGAAGATGGAATCTAAATCAACTGTTTTATTTGCACATGTGAACATCAGTGTTGACACTGTGACCTCTGGAGAAAGGAAATTTCCATTCACAGGGAAATCCTGCTGAGGGTGGGGTGCAGGCCAGGGAAGGGACACAGGGATGGGAGGGCACCAACAGCATCCACTATACAGGCTCAGCAGCATTGGGTGTCAGTCTGGTGGTAGCCCCCAAATGACTACAGGTTTAAGATTTTGTCATTTTCCTCTTTGATAAGGCTATGCTCATACTCTGCCATTTTCCTTGGTAACAGGAGTGCTTAAAAACAAATACACTTTTAATAAAGAACTAGGTAATACACATTCATTACATTATTTAATGTACTGTATTACAGTGTCAAATTAATACAATTATAACAGTAATGATATTTCTAGTGTGTAACACATAGTAAGTATATATTAGTGTTTAAAAATGAACAGATAATCCTGAGAGGGAGAGCACTGTTGCCTGAAGAACAACTGTCTAGAAATTTATATCAGTATTAGGAGGTTTTCAATGACTTAAAGAAACAGATTATTTGAATTATTCAAAAATATTTTATATGACTGATTCTTTCGATATAATGGAAGATAATGGTAAGCAGGCATGAGAAAACTTAAAGAGTTCTTATAACAATATCATGTTATTCTATAGAAACAAAAGAACATGATTCGTGAGAGCAAAGTTCAGCAGAATTATTCAGGAGAATGAATGTTAAGCATGATTTTATTTATTTCCTTGTGAATGCATGGATTCAATTTTATAATTTACCTTTTCATGGTTTATGGGTTGAATTACTGAATCGCAAGGAACAGATTTGCAAACACTAAATCTAAAATGCACATGTAAAAATAATGTAAAATATTGCCACCTGGAGCTTTCATGAATCAGACTGTAAGCATCTGTACTGCTTTGGAACTTGACAGACATCCTTAATAAATTCAATGAAGTGTGGCCTTTAGTTAAGTTCTCTGTTCCCAGACCCTCATGGGAACCCAAGGGATCACACACTGATCAATCTCCTGTGAGACAGAGGGGGCCACCCCTGAATCTGTGGAGGAATAGAATGCATAATACATATTTGCAACATCTTCAACCACAAACCTCTCTTACTGCCCCTAAAACCAGCTCTTAGTTTTTGCAGGTTTCACATTTGAATACATGTACTTTGAGTGAATGGTAAAAACCTAATGAATATTCAGAAGTTACTGAGATCTCAAGTTGAGGACACATTTTTCCTAAGGCATATACTTGTCAAATTGAGAGCATTTTGGAGGAAATTCAGTCCTCAGGTGGATATGGTATTGTGTGTCTGCCCTGTAAAAATGGTTGGGCCAGTTTTTTCTTCATTTCCCTAGGGAAGTATTTGGAGTCAAGGAGGTTAAAAGTCTCCTGTCACTCTGCCATGCTCCCCCTTTTTTGAACATAGAGAGAGATTAAGTGTCCCCACACAGAAAATTTTAAATGTGTTAGTAAACCAACACTATCCTAAGAAATAAACTTTTTTGGGCAAATGGCCTCCAAAGAAGCATTCCTTGTAAATGTTGATTTTTTGTAAGCTTTAAGCCACCTGAGAAGTTGATGTTTCAGGAATATGGGCTTACATCAATGCTGAAAGAAAAGTTGACTACGACAGGACTAAGCAACAGGATGTACAGCAATACACTACAGGATTTCCAGGCTGATAGCAATCTATTCATTAATGTTGATAATGTTACTTAGGAAGTAAACAATCTACCTAACTGCTTCATTTTCCAGGGCTTGCTTCTCTATCTGGCCCAAAATGTAAACATGGAAAAATATACCCAACTTATAAAATCTCAACTCAACTGTTAAACTTATCAAAAAAGAATGTGCACTACTGATATTATTGAGAACAGTGACTTCATTTTTAAATGTCTTTTCTCTACTAAATATTAATAGATCACATGGCTGTCTAGAAAATCACTAAAGATGGACATTATATTGTTATTCTACAGATTCAAGGCTCTACCTTTCCTCCACCTCTGGGAAATCAAGATTCTTGCCATACTTGACACCTCTTGAATTTCCATGATCTCTCCAAGATTACCAAGAGTGACCTATTTAATGACCTGTCATGTAATATGACTACCCCTGAAAACTTAGATTCATTTGAAAGAGTGAGACGGTCTTTGATCCTCTCTGGCTTTCAGATCCGTGGTTTGGATGTTCATTTTTTTACTTTGCATGTCTCTTTGACTTCTCTAATTTGAAGATGCTTCCCTTCAGAGGAAACAGGAACACAAGACCTGTCTGTATTTTGTCATCCGCTCGCGTTAGAGCAATCACTCCAAGCTGCACTCCTGGCCCTTTATGCTAAGTCTAAGCACAGGTTAAAAAAAAAAAAAATCCCCTGCTTGCCTTTAACATTTTCCCCAAATGTAGGCTTAATAACATAATTTAAATCTTTAGATCATCTGCTAGGTTTCAAACAAGGTGGCACTTTAAAAAAAAATTGGCACTGTTTCTTAAGCCATTTTTTTTAAATGAAGTCAGACCATCGGTGCCTAAGTTGCTGATACTAATTACTGGGCAAGGTTCAAAAAACATGCTTCTTGTTTCACCAAAAATATTTTATATACTAATAGCCTAGATATGTGGATAAATAGTCCAATAAAGACCAGGTAATTTCAGTTTATACAGTGAGAAGTTGAAGTAGCCTTATGAGAAGAAAAACTTTAAAATGAGTTCATTGGGTAGACACCATTTGCACTAACTTATTAAGACATGGCACTAAAATTATTTAAAATAGATGATATCAGTTTGATCAAAACTGATTGAATATTTAATTTAATTGGAAGTGAGATGTATATAAGAAATCACGTGGGTTGGAAATGTAAATGTTATGGAAAGATCAGGAGCCCTCGAATCTGAGAAATTTGGACCAATCATTGAGGGACTGAAAAAAAGAGATTTGAAAATTAAAAGAAAGAAAGAGAGGCAGAAGGCAGACAGATAAATCCATAGAACAGATTGAAAGTCAAAACAAGGTGATTATTTTGTTTTGTTTTATTTTTGCAGACTTCACGTAAAAGGCCGGACATGATTTTGGCCATATTGGCTTGGTCAGCTCTCCTTTGATCTTTATGTGTTATTTTAAAATACGGTTCATCAGAGAACTCTATTTACTTCTTGGTAAAATTTCCTCACCATGCTTTCTTATTGTAATTGTAAAGACAAAATTTTATTGGCTTGAGTTTCTTATTGGATTAAGTTTATTATCTGCTTGTGATTATTGTTACTATTTAATAATACAAAATTATCTTTGCTTATTACTGTTCAACCTTCTGGGAGATGAATTTTTCTTCAGGGTAAGGGAAGAATGTATTCTGTGTTTTTTTAAAGGAACAGGCTACCGATATATCTGGGTAAATAAGGTTCCCTCTCACTAATATATTTTGTGGTTTTGCCAGTTTTAAATACTCATTAGGAGACTATATTCCACACGGTCTATGTGCTGATGTCATCATATCTGTATTATGCCTGCCTAAATATGTTCAACAAGCTGCTACTCTCAGGTTTTTCATTTTCCTGTGTTCATTCAGCAAATACACACCAAGAGTTTACTGTGTGCAAGGCTGTATTCTAAATACTCCTAAAACGGTGAACAAAATGGAGCAGGATTTCTGCACTATGGACCCTATAGGATAATTGAGGGTAACAATCAATATAAATAAGAAGATTGCCTACTATTGTTAATAGGTGGTAAGCACAGAGGAGGGAAAAAGAGCCCCAGTAGAGTGAAAGGTATCAGAAATACAAATGTAGAGAAGAAAAGAATGCAACTTTAAATGCTCCATTTAGTAATATCAGTCCTACACCCTCCTTGTTACCTACTTTTCCTCCATGGTCACATTTCATTAATGCATCTGTATCTAGTGAAGTCTTTTTCATTTTTGAAATTTTCATTTGTTTGTTTTTCACTTCCAGTGAGGTAGAATTTTACACATAATTTTGATTTTGTATATAATAGTATAACCTTTATTGTATGCATTCTATTTGAACACTTCAGTGTATTGATCTGTTCACTTCTCATATAGGCCTTGTTTCTTTTCCAAAGTCGCAGCTTCAACTCCAAAACAAATGAAAGTTCGCAATAATAATTTGCACAATGCCAGAGGAAAAAAATCTAATGATTACCAGTGATAGACATGGCCTGCACAATGCCAACTAAAGTTAAATCTATTTTGCCATAATAAAAATAATTTTAAACAATGAATGAAGCAAGCTTAGTCATCATCCATTATATTATTATTATACTTATTTGAACTTTCCAAAATGGTTTTGATTTAATCAAAGTGAGACAGGCCATTAGTACGCATTAACATCACAACACCTAACCCCCAAAACTATAGAAGAGATGTAATTAAGAAGCCTTCTGAGAACTCAGATGAACTTCTTTCCCTCTACAAGATTTCCACACCCTTAAAAAACTGAAGTATCCTTTCAATCTGGTACCTGAGTACTACTAATCATTTGAAAAGTTCTCATTTTTTCGCCCACTTTGGCTTTTTTGTAGTCCCTCTAATTGATACTCACTTCTCCTTTTTCCCCTTGAGTTCGTGAATAACTATGAATAACTGAAGTGCTTTGAGGTAGAAAAAGGGGGCTCTGAGAAACATAACGGTGGACGCCTAGGCCGAGGTGTGGATGGTGGAAGTTGGCCAAGGGCAAAAGTCTATCAAATGTCTTCTCAAACAGGTGCCAAAGTCCTGAGGACCTTCCCAAAGAAAGGGGGGTCATGGCATTGGAGGAGCCAAGAGGGAAGTCCCATATGGCTGAAGCTTAGGGCAAGAGGGAAGGATGGGGAAATCAGTCATTATCCACTACTGTTTTACTCTTTCACAGCCCTTTTAAATAGTGACTTTCCTGGCAAGTGCCATGTCTTATGCTTCTCATATAGTTTTCCCAATATGTCATATGCTAAAATTTGTTGATTGACACATTGACTATTAGGAAAAAACAGCATATTGAGCAGTCTCAAGTAAATCAGGTTCTACGCATACATGTGCAGGCACACACATGAATACACACATACGTTTTCTGGTTACCTGCAAATACCAGGTACTGTTTTAAAGAAAACTGAACATATTAATTTATTTAATCCTCTATGTCTTATATTCATCTCACAAAGGACACTTAAGCTCAAAGAAATTATGTAAATTTCTCAAAATTAAAAAAAAGAAAAAGTTTCCAAAACCAGAAAACCAGGTAGTATAGCTTTGGAGCTTAAGGATTTAATTGCTATGCCATGAAAATTTACTTTTTAAGTAATTGATGTAACGTGTGTTGTGTTACAGTCACCTTTCCCTGTCTTCACCACCTTTACTATTCCATTATCTACAGTCTCGATGGTCTTGGCTGAAATCTAGGTCTAGATATCAAACTTCCCACTGCATCTAAATTGAAATATAAAACAAGCACTTCAACTCAACCTATCCCTATCCCAAACTGAGTTCTTACTTTTCTCTCAGATCCCCTTTCCTCTTAATTCACATACCAGTTAAGAGTCCCACCATTGACTCAGGCACTTAAGTCAGAAACTTTCTGCTTCCTCAATCCCAATGGCAGTTCAGCCACCTGGGCCTGTTGTTCTGTCCCCTTAAAGCATCTCTAAGGAGACAGACTGCTATCTGCCTCCCTCTCTTCCCATCACCATTCATCTTATTGGCCCCTTTGCATCTCCTGTTTCCTTACAACACATTCTCGATCATGTGGACAAAATGTTTTTCCTAGATATCAATGATGGCCTATCACTCTCTTGCCCGAACCCCTGAATGTTCTCCATTGTCCCAAGGACTAAGTACGTATTAATTTCTTAATACGACTGACTGCAGGCTCATCTCTCTAGCCTTTTCCTGCATATTCCCCTTACATGCCACATATTTCCTTTAATGTTGTTAAAGGTGCATGAAGTTTTTAAACTAAATATTCCCTCTCACTTCTAGCCTCTGCTCATCCTACTCTTTATGCCCAGAATGTCTATCTTTTACTTCTTCTCTTGGCTAACTCCTATGGTTCATTGGAAATCAATTTAGAGGCTGGCTGGCACTTCTGAGTGTTTGGAAGATATACTTGTTAACAATACTTATCACACACTGTAATCACACCAGATCGTCATATCATTCAAGGCAGAGTCCATTTCACTAACATTAGTATCCTTAAGGTGTGTCACTGTGCTTAGCACCCTGAATGATAGTCAATAAATACTCGTTGAATACAAGAATTTATTTTTAATAGATACAGTATCTCAAATGCTTAAAAATAATAATTTTCTATTTTTCTTCCCTTTTCCTCTTTTGCCTTCCTGCATTTTATCTCCCAGGTCTATGTACAGAACTAGCTACAAAATCTGCTTTTAGATTAACACTTACTTTGGGATCTAAAGAAAGATCCCAATTTCTCTCCATGTCACCTAACTTTAAAACATAAAACAATTTCATAATCCCTTTAGAATGCATATTTCTATCTGAGAGCAATGTTGAGATGTGTATATGTTGTTTCACTTATTCATGTTATTACCTCAATTCCAGCTTTCTAACTCAACCCAAGCATATAATAGTCTACAGAGAAATCTCGGCCTCTTGTGCTCTCTGACAAAGTACAGGGTCAAGATGCCCTGCACAGGTTCTGCCCGCTTCTTTGGTGTCTTGGAGGTATTTCCCACTATGGTGAGGAAGAGGCCTGTCTGATGCCACAGACCTGATGCCACAGACCTTTCGCTGTGCATTAAAAGCAAGCTCTGAGGCTCTGGAGTGAGAGCAATTTTATGGAATGACTTTGGATGTTGCAGCTGCAGGATCAATTAGACTGAATGGAGTCTCTGGTTGCCAATTTTAGTAACAGCAGAAAAATGAAAATGCTGAGGTTGGTAGTCACCCAGATGTTTAGCCCTGCTGACTGGCACATCAGTGTTCATTCTTCCCGATCTGTCTTTGGTTCTTGGGTATACCTCATGATATAAATACGTATTGCTCTTGCTCTCACATAAAGGCCAATTACCGGAGTGGCTGCAAATAGTACAGTAAAAGCTACAGTCGATTCTAACATCCTCATGGCTTAGGAGTCTCAGCCACCCCCACACAAGGAGATCATCAGGAAAGTCAGTAATGGTAACACAAAAAATGAGGAGAAATAACAATTCCAAAAATACTGGGGGAATAATAGCAATTCTAATTCAATTGTCAAAATGTGAAATAAAATTTAAGGCTCCCTACTTTTATTAGAAAGCAAACTTTCAGCTATTACCTTAAATATAGGCAAAAAATATATATTTAATATGTGTAACATACATCTGTATCACCTTTATCAAACATATATATATAGTTAACATACTGTGAATGCTGACTTTATTTATAGTCCCATAGCCCCACCCTACACTTCTGATGCATGAAGGATACAGTCCCCCAGGACAGACTCCCACGTTTGCCTTTCAGAACTGGCAGTTCTTCGTTATCCTCACACAATTTTCCATAGCTATCAAAGTAACTCATTTAAGAAGGAAAAGTCTTTTATATAGATAAGGACTGTTGGAAAACCCAGTATACCTGAGGGTAACCTCAGTTAGAACTGAATAAAAAACATGTATCTTTTTTGCTTTGCCAGCTTAGAGGGCCTAGAAGGAACAATAACCCAGTAGTGATGGGTCGAACCCTGATCCTGATTTCTAATACCATTTTCCAGTAAGAGGAACTGGAGCTCCTTGAAAAATGGCTGATACCAGGACAGGCAGGACACATAACAAGATAACACACAAAATACAGTGTCAGAAAGTATTGTTAAAAATATGGATATATCAAGGGGACAAAAAAAATCAATGGAAACATCTGCCAATAGCCAAAGCTAGGACAATTTGAACGACAAAATAAAGTAGGATTATAACTCACAGTATAAGATAAAATCCATGAGTTCATACTGATATAAATGTTACTGCATAAAATAAATAAATAGGGCAGATAGGCAGTCCTCCTGTGCACGATTCTGTGTACTTTATGTAAATAGTGGGGTGCCAAGGACACGGAGTGGGAGCACCTGGCTGTGCTTTGGGGTGAACTACCACCACACTATGACTTTGAGTGGAATGAGAAGCTTTGGGAAGGTTTGGGGTTTGAAAAAAAAAGGAGATGGAGTATACATCTCACCCTTTAGAAGTGAGCTGTCCACAGTGATTTTATTCTAAAGAGGACACTATGAAGGAGTAGTTTATAATAAAGAAACCTGTCAAACATTGTCCAAGCCAGGTGATCAAGGAGGACAATGGTAGTGTGTCCTGTGGGCAGTCTGAACCATTGATGTGATGTGATGTGATGTGATGTGATGTGATGTGATGTGATGTGATGTGATGTGATGTGATGTGATATGATGAGGCTGGCACTCTACCTCTGTGGCCTTTCTCCCCCAGATACATAATTTCTGTCTAATCATAAGAGAAACTTAAGTACTTCTTGAAAAACATTCTGCAAAACACCTGACCAGCAACTCTTAACACAGAGAAGTCATCAAAAACAAGTATGAGAACCTGTCTCAGCCAAGAGGAACTTAAGTAGATATGACAAATAAATACAATATAGTATTTTTGAAGGGCTCTTGGAATAGAAAATAGATGTTAGGTAAAAACTAAGGACATATGAATATCTGAATAAAGTATGGACTTCAGTTACTGGTAATATATTGATATTGTTTATTAATTGGGAGAAACATGCTATAATAACATTGAGAGTTAATTATAAATAAAACTGAGCAGTTTATAAATAAACTGATAGTGTACTATGGAAAGTACACTATCTTCATAACTTTTTCTAAAAGCACTCCTAAATATAAAGCTTATTTAAAAAATAATAAAATATCCCTGGATGGTGTGGCTCAGCAGATTGAGCCCTGATCTGCAACCCAAAGGGTCATAGGTTCAATTCCCAGTCAGCACACAGTCCTGGGTCCCCAGTTACAGGCCAGGTCCCCAGTAGGGGATGCACTACAGGCAACCACACATTAGTGTTTCTCTGCCTCTGTTTCTCCCTCCCTTCCACTCTATCTAAAAATAAAATAAATAAAAATTTTTAAAAATAAATCTTAAAAATAATAATAATAAAATGACTTTCTCAAAACCTTTTTTTAAAAATATCTGGAAAAGTTAAGGAAAAGTCCCTACCATTGCAATATTTAATATAGAAAACATTTATCATTCTAATTACATTCATTTATGTAGAGAGATAAGTAAATGCCTCATAATGACATGCAGGGAAGGAAAAGCTGAAAGAAGAAATCTCTTAGGGGTGATGATTGAAGAAGTAAATTAGCAGGAATAGACAACAGATGAACAAGCTCTGTGTAGTTTGGTTTCTGGATGCATCCAACAGTCAACAGGGAAGCTAGGGGCTGAACTTGCTCTTGTTTAAGCTAATTGTGTCAGTTAGAGGGTATTTGAATAGCACCAGAGAAGGTGACTTGTCAGAGGAAATTGGTTTCTGTAATTTTAGTGTGATTTTTAAAAATTACTTTCTTATCGATATATTTTATTTTATTCTTGTTTGTGCCTTCAGAATGACAGCACACATTTAAAATTACTTTTATTAAAATTGCATTGTTTGAGGTTTGATTTTTTTTAAGTTAGTGCCCATAGCTGATGAGTAAAACATGTGTGACAAAGGTAGTTTTCACCGAATATTCTATATGTTCTCCTACATTCCTCAGGATCCCTATAGTGGGTTTGGGGCCAGGTGACTGGTTTAGGCCAGTGATTTGTGAGAGCAAGTGATGTCAGTCACTTCTGGGCAGTTAAGAGCCTAGGTCTCCAAGCCTCCATCTTTCTATTTCCTTCCCCCTGTAACTTCAGGAACCGCGGATCCAGGTGCTGCTATAGGAAGTATATCATCCGTTAGCCTAGTTTTCTGAATTATCGCATGGGGTAGATCTACCTCCTCAAATACTGACAACCTAGGTTGAATGTGTGATATATATTACATACCATATTAAGTCATAAGATAACTGTAGTTTCTCTGTTGCTATTTTTAGTATTATTTAACCTACTACAACCAGTAAGAAAAACTGCATATATTTTAAAAAATTAATATTATATTTTAGGCTATTTTATTACAGGTAGACAGATCAAGCTTTAAGATTACTATAAGCTTTACTTGCCACAAAGGAATATTGTAAATTTTAAAGGTATAAGCATGCCCTGGCTGGTATGGCTCAGTAGATTGAGCGCCAGACTGTAAACCAAAGGGTTGCTGGTTCGATTCCCAGTCAGGGCACATGCCTGGGTTGTGGGCCAGGTCTCCAGTAGGGGGCACTCAAGTGGCAACCACACATTGATGTTTCTCTCTCCCTCTCTTCCTCCCTTCCTTCCCCTCTCTAAAAATAAATAAATAAAATCTTACAAAAATAAAAGGCATAATCAGGTATAGAAATTTTGAGTAGAGACGTAGGCCCTTGCAGAACAACCCATTTAGAAAGGAAAATGACTTGGCCAAGCCAGGAAAAATGGCATAAGTTCAACCAATTGAAAGAATGGAGATTTAAGCAAAAGTTTGTTTTCATTGCATAATATTTCAGGCAAAGACACATATCAGGTAGAGGAGGGATAAGCAGTACTTACATCTTCACTTGATTTCAGGAACATAGGGTAAAAATGTAAACCAGGTTATTGCTGAAGGCAGAGAGAAATGGGAATTGATTGGATATAGTTTAAAGCATTTGGGACTAACTGTAAGATGCTGGATGTAACTGTTATAAACATAGGCGCGTGGACAGAAAACACAGTCACACTCTGCATGCCAAGGCCTCAGAGACCAGCTTTCCAGCACAGTGTCCTTAGTCATCGTCAGTACAGAATATGGGTTTTAGGGACTGAGGTTCCCCAAGAGCTATCCACCATTCGCTCAGTCATGTCTGAAATATGTGTTTCAGGGTTTTTTTCCCCCTGGTAATTAAACTTTTTAACATGGCAGTGGTTAGATAATTTGTTCCATGTTTCATATATTCTCTAGGATCCTCCTTAAACTAATTAGTTGAGGGAAATATTACAGGTTCCATCAATCATGATGTTACCCATCTATGAGATTTTCAATGGCATTTGATGATAAATTGAATAATAAATGTGTTAAACTGAAAAAAGACCCCTCCCCTTTCTTTGTCTTCATAAATGGGTTTTAAAAATTGAAATAGATAGTTTCTCAAAAAGTAGACATGGGCCCCGGGTTACAGCATTGAAGGTATATTTCTCTCCACTCAGCTAATGAGCAGTCCCAATGCTCCTCTAATGAGCCAAATGTATTTTTCAGAAAATTAACAGCCCACAGAAAGATTTACATTTCAATTTACATCCACAAGGCAATTTCTGACACAGCTGTTTTCCTGATTGACTTCTTAAGAACTTTTCTTATAACTTTTTCATTACTTTGCTCTTAGAATTACAGTGTGGGTGTTGAATTATACTATGTTAATTTAGATAAGCTGCCTTCTTCAACTTTGGAAAGATTTTCAATGCAATAAAAATAAAGATCCTTGTCCTCATAGCACTTATATCCTTGGATCCTTGGTGTGGGGGAGGGGTAGGCAGATAATAAATACTGTCATGTAGCATTTCAGAAAGTCTTAAGTGCTATGGAAAAATGGAAAGTACAGCAGAATAAGGGAGAATTGAAATGCCAGGTGAAGGGAGGATGGGGTGGGCAATTTTCGGGAGAGTAGTTAGACTTCATTGAGATGGCATTTCAGCAAGTCCCTAAAGAAGGTGAGGGAGTTAGACATGGTCCCGATTATGAAAAAGTAGGTAAACACTGCCCATAAAATACATGGGCAATGAAGAATTATGATAGCGCTGCAAATGTCTAAAATTTGGCAGAAGTTCCTCCAGCAAAGTTGCTTTTAATGGCATTATGACAGGAGTGCAGTCACAATAGTGCCTGTTATGGTGCTACATACAGATTCTTCAACTCACTAGTGCATTGTTCTAACAGTTGGTAGGTGAGTTTGTGGTTTGGTTTTGTTTAAGTTTATTTTGTTTGTTTTTAAGCTATGGCCATAAGGCCATTGGCTACACCAATGCGCAGGCTTCTTAACTTTTGATTGTCTTGTTTTGACAGAAGTGACATTTTAAATGCTCTTTATACCTAAAACAAAGGAGTTGCTCTGGTTTCTAGAATTCACTTGGGTTGGAGGCTCTTACTGCTCATAACCTTTTAAATTTCCATCAAGCCATCAAATCATTTCCCCTCTACTCTTCCCAGCTGTTTGTTGCCTACTGTAGCCTCTTAGCATGTGACATACACAACTCAGCTTACTCCAACTACCACTGGGTGGAGACGTATTGAAAAATCCATTTTAAACAAGTAAGTTGTAGGACCACAGTCTCCTTCCTTCAATACAAAGTTATCTCAAAAGTTTCGGCATATACTTAAAACTGCTAATGAAGGTTTTTATAATTCACTCTGGAAGCTTCATCATAATTAATGCCCATACAGGCTTGGCCTTCCTTCTAGAATAAGAGACCCCAATGTCCGTGCCCATGGCTCTGCCTTCGTCCTTGGCTCCTTGTTTATACTGGACAGCTTGCTGGTGTCATTCAGGCCCTAAGGCAGGGTTCACAGTATTTATGTGGTTGCAGTGAGACACACTTTTAACACCAGCTTTTTTTGGCAGCGAACTGGAATGAATGGAAATAGTCAAATCACTCTAAACAAGCCAGCAATAATGAGAGGAGAACCCTGACTGCTGAGTCACAGTGTCTCACACAGTCTATGACCCTGTCCACTGTCAGGCACTGCCCATTTGGTACCTTGTCAGCACTGCCATAGGTCTGAGTAGGACAGTTTCTTGTCCTGACCAGCTTTCCACTATACATGTGAGGCAGAACTGTCACTCTTGTCAAGAATTACTTGACCTTCCATTGGTACACACTTGGTGTTCTTTCATAGTAAGTTGTTTGTGTCTCTGTATTACATGGTGCTACCAGTCATCACTATAACATTATGTAGGCTAAATTATGCTTTAAAATATACGTGGATCAAAACTGGATGTTATACTTGTGAAGAGACTGCAACACAGCAATGAGCACAGCTGCCCTGGGAAACACTGGCTTTTCTTATATAGGGTACAGACAGAACAATCTTTTGTATTAGGCCAGAGGTGCTGATGCTATAGCCATATAAACTTGGCACATCTTTAATATGCTTTTTTCACAGGACTTGTTTTCTCTGAAAAAGAAATTGCTTCCAGTGAATGCTCTATTCTTAACTCTTTTTTTTTTACTTACCTGCTTCTCTAGTCATTAAATATGCTACCTGTTGCTCCTACACAAATAAAACTCTACATTTTGTTTCCATTAATTTATCCAAATAATCTCCTTTTCTACATCCCTGTCTTTACCACGGGCCATTGTTTTGGGTACATTTTCCAATAGCCACCTGTCAATTACTCATGACATTAGTATGTCAAGAACTTATGTTTGCATTTAAAAGGGAGCAGGGTTTGCTTCTAGAGAGAGAGGAATACAGTGAGAGAAACAATGATGAGAGAGAGAGAGAGAGAGAGAGAGAGAGAGATTGAGAGAGAGAGAGAAGCATCAAGCCCCCCATACTCACCCTGACCTGGGATCACAGGAGGTGCATAGGTGCCCAGACCAGGGTTGGGGGATCAAGGATAAAGCCTGCAACCTAGGCATGTGCACTGACCAGGAATCAAACCTGCAACATTTTTGTTATCGGACAACGCTCCAACCAAGTGAGCCACATCAGCCAGGGTGCTACTATCATTTTTGAAAGTGATTTGATGATGATGCTAGCTCCACAGTTCACTAACTCTCCAACATGTGAGCCTCAGTTTCCCAAAATGTAAAATAAGTAGCAGTTCCTTACAGATTAGTGGAGAACATGGGATGAGGAAATGTGCATGAGGCTTCTAGCCCAATCTATTATATAACAGGTCCTCAACAAACAATTAACTCCAAGCCCTCCCCACTCCTACAGTATTATTGTAATCATGCTGCCTCAGTCCAACACTGCTGTATAATAAGCCAGATTGCTTGGATAATTGGCATTCTCCCACCAAAGGCAAGACTGACAGATTCAATATAAGTCCATGCAATTACCCATTTCTGTAATAGAGAGTTCTCATTAAGGAAATGGATTAATTGGCTTACCGATGTTTTAGTGAAAGCCAGATCCGAACAAGTGGACTCTACAGTACTGAGAAAAGAAAATTAATCGCTAATAAAGAGAGAAATATGTTTGGTTTGGCTGAAGTCTCAGCCATAGGCTCAAATCGAGCCTTTGAATTTGAGGTTTGTTAGTGCAAGGACATTTGTGTCTGACAGATGAGACTGCTCTGGTGTTTCTCCCGACAGTTTACTTTCTCTCCAAGGTTTGAGGCTGTGTGTGTCTCCTCCTCTTTTCATTAGGGATTTCTAACTCTTTGTCAGGAAATGTGTCTGGTATAGAACCATGCTTCACTTTTAAAAAAAAATGTTTTTTTCCACTAAGAGCTAATAAGGCATGTTTGGGACAAACTAAATTAAATATTCATCAGAATTGTTCCCAAAGTATCACAAAGCTCATGAATCCTTAGAAAATTTTATCTCAATCTCTCTTCTCCCAGTGAGAATCACTGTTGCATCTTTTCAATATTTGGAAAGATTTCCAATTATGATTAGTTTTTAAGGAAATACACAAACATACACATATAAATATACCTATATGCATATTAATCATATCAGCATCTTTCTTGTCTTATTAAACAGATACAAACAGGTTTGGCCAGCACCTTTTCTCTTTATCAGAACCATTAATTTTTCTCTCTCTATTGTTCATTCCCATTAACTTACAGTCATGTAATTTCCTCAACCCTTAAAAAAATGAAAGATACCTCTATTGACTCCATGTTGCCTACCAGCTACAATACCTTTTCTATGCTTACCTTTACAGTAAAAGACCCCAAAGAATTGCTCTGTACTCGTTGTTCCCCAATT
The DNA here is from genome assembly GCA_004027735.1 of Carollia perspicillata. Classification (NCBI taxonomy): domain Eukaryota; kingdom Metazoa; phylum Chordata; class Mammalia; order Chiroptera; family Phyllostomidae; genus Carollia; species Carollia perspicillata. The sequence goes on along the minus strand of PVKM010012486.1, from coordinate 9,152 downwards.
CCACTCCTCCTTTTCTGACTTGACCCTCTCTGATCATTTCAAGTCTTGTCACCTCTCACACCTCTCCCCTCAGTGCACCTCAGACAAATTGCTCTTGGTGGCCACGTTGCTAAATCCTAAGGTTGATTCTCTGTCCTTACCTTAGTCAACTTGTCAGCTGCATTTCAGACAGTGGATCACTATTTCTTGGTGAACTTTAATTTTTTTACTTGGCTTCCGGTCAATAGAATTTGATATCTCTTCTTATTTCAGAGGCTGCTTGCTCATTCTTTTCTGTTAGTGCTTCCATCACCTGAACTTCTGAACTTTGGAATATCTACAAGTAGTTTCAAATGTAATATGTCCTAAACCAATCTTGATTTTTTCCAGTCAATCTGTTCTTCATACAATCCCTCACCTCTGTACATAACCATTCACTTCTTCCACTGCTCCTACCACAATCCTTAGAGACATCAGTAACTATTCACTAATTGTTTATATCTCATTACCCAAAAATCAATCTGTTGGCTCTCCTATAAAGCATATTCCAAATATAACTACTTCTCTCTATCCCTGCCTCTGCTACTCTGGTCTAAGCTATTATTTTATCATCTATCCTTGTCCAGATTACTGGAATAGTCTCCATTCAGTTCCCACTCCTCCTGCCTTTGTCTTGTACCGGCTATTGTCAAAAGGGCAGCCAGAGAGTTAAATCAGAATATGTTCTCTAATGGCTTTCTGTCTCCAAAATCTTCACCACTGTGTATAAGGACGTAAGTATTCTGGCCTTTGGTACTTTTATGACCCCATCAATTTCTACTCTCTTCTCTCGCATTCACTATGCTTCAGTAACACTCTGCTCTTTTTTTGGATGTGCCAGGTACATTCACTTCAGGGTCTTTGCATTTGCTGTGCTGTTTCCTCCTACTGGAAAAGTTTCTTCTCAGAGATCTGCATGGATTTCATTGCTTTCCGGTTGTGACCGAAAGGGTGCCTTCTCAGTGAGGCTTCTCAAACTACCCATTTGCAAACTGCCCCCAACTCCTCCCACATACCACTCCACATCTCCTTGACCTTATACACTAATGTCTATTTGACATATTTATGTCTTAATTATTTATTTGTTTATAGTCTTTTTGAGTCTGATGGGAAACTACTAGTAGATGGCAGGAGTTCTAGTCTGTTTTAAATTCCAGTGTTTAGAACAATACTCGGCATCTAATAGGTACTCAATAAATATGTGTTGGAATAATCAATAAATTAATTGATTTGTTAAACTAAAATTGGAAAGTATTGATTTTCTGGCTCAAGTAAGAGAAAATTATTCAAAACAAATCCAACATTTAGCCTTCAGGTGATACCATCTATTTTCCTGTTATACCATGTTTTTGCAAAATAAGTCTGATGGAATTCTTAATTTCTCACACCTATATATATCACAAGGAAGGTGTTTCTACATAAGGAGTAATGAAGAAAAAATCATATTGTTTTGTTCAGAGCTATGATATTTAAATATATATATATTTTTAATAAAAATATATATACTCTTCTCCTATATAATGACCTTGGAGAGGCCTTTAGATAAACTTAAAGAAGAAACATGTCACACTACCAGTAGAAAAGTACATAGCCAGTCTACACTGGACTATATTATACACCCTTATCTATCCTCAATCAGCAAGAATGACTGAAATTCAGAGCCAATTCATAGGAAAGAATTTCTAAGACTTGTATTTTCCCACTGAAATTTTAATTTGCCATTGCATGCTTTCATGTCGAAAGCATAATGCCATTGTATTTATTGCACGAGGTCCACTTTCTCAAGTGGTGGTGTCGATACCCATTGTTCTAATTAACATTTGTGATTAATTCTGCACTCACTAAGATTGCATTTCCTTTTGACCAACAGGCTTGTAAGTGACAGCTCTAGACTAGTCTGCTCTACACAAGCTAATTGGGTTGAGAGAAGCCTGAGAGAAACAAAAGAACAAGTTTGGAAGTTTCCAAGACATCAGAAGCCTACCAATGATTAAAATTAAGGACTTCAAGGGATTTAGATACAGTTTTGACAACATACGCAAGAGAGTGACCCTTGTAAGAAAGCTGTACACTGTCTGTATCTGAAAGGAATATATTAAAAATAAGGAATTATCTGTTTAGAATGAGATGCTGTTTCAATCTTGAAAACATTAATGATATATTAATGATCTGCATTGGATAGGAACTCTGAGCATATGTGTATTGTTTCCCTCTGCTACTTACACGAAGTGTCTTGTTACCAATGATTACGCTATTACGTTTAACTTAAATAGCATTAAAATCACTACCTACTGAGCCAATAGGTAATCGAAACAATACTGTTGCTTACTCTCATATACCATGGCTGCATTTCAAGGAGCTGTGGCATTTGCAACAATGAAGATTAGAGCAGAGATATAATACATTCTGAAACATATATTTGTTGTGACTGAATTTGCCACCCCAGCTGCTTTCCATGTACTCTGAGATTAGGACAGTGGAAGATGAGCCTAAATTGTAGACTGAGCTGCTAACCATGGGTATAAAAATATTTTCCAAAAAGTAAGGATGAACAGATACTCAAATAAATATTTCAAGATAAAACCTCTTTTAAGACTGGAATTATGATCTCCTCAAAGGCCATTTCCCCCTGCCTAAGATGAGGCATTATTTGTCAAGGTTCAGCTACTGTGGGGACAAAGTGCTCTCTAGGGTCTATCAAAAGAGTCATTAATTCTTGGAACAACTGTTTTAACTATAAGTATTTTTTAAAAATAGCGATTATACAATTGTGGTACAAAATTTAGTTCACAATTTTGAAGTGAAGAAAGTAAAACAGACCTTAGAATAAGAAAGATGACAGATACCTATATTTTGAGAAATGTGTGTATACCCTTTTTATGAGAAAATAACATTTTTGATGTAGAAAACCTGAATCATGGAACAAATACATTGTGCCTGTTCCAAAAATTGGAAACAGAAAAAATGCACTATATCAGTATTACAAAATCTTTTCTCTGTTGCAGTTCAACTAGCCCTAATTTCACCTAGGGTGATATAAATTGATAATACAATAATCTTGTTGGAAAGCTTGAGTTGGAAAAAAAACACCCAAGGACTGCTCAGACATTCTACTCAACTTGTTCTTCCCAGTGGTCCTTGTCCCCTTAATTCCCCCAAATTATACTGTCCCAGAGACTATAGCATATATCCTGACTTTGTTGCTTCTAGTTCCTTCTGTGTGGATGCAGATGAGGGTTACGAACCCAGAAAAATTTTTCTTTTTAGAGTTATGTGTGTCTATAAAGAGAAAATATGCAGATACTGTTAGCTCTTCTTGGAACTTTATGAAAATATGAGTCATTTATTAGGTAGCAAAACAGTGAGAAAACAGCAGCTGGGACATCTGTGAATAGTTCCTACTGTGAGTTACAGATGGGGTTTTGCTCAACTGTGTCAAACCAAAGTAACACCATTTCAGGGAAAGACCATCTGAAGTGGTCACTGGGCAGAGTGAACAGGAGAAATGTCTTTCCTAAAGGTTATTCTATTGATGTACAACCTAAGGATTGTTTTCTCAATTAAAAATTCACAGTTGATAAAATAGATTTGGAAAATCAAGATCACATGTTCTCCAATTTGAATTAAGCTATTTCCTACATATTGCATTAAACATTTAACCTGTGAAATAATGTATAAAGAAATGCTTAACTAAAAATTGTTTCCTCAGAGTAACTGAGTAGGCAGACACACCACAGATGCCTGGCTTATCCATTTCTGATGTTTTACTGTGTTTTTTCCCCTCTCACCTTGTCTCTCCATTCTTCCTCTTCTTCTTTTTTCCCATACATTTTTATCTGATTTTTCAGATCAGTGGGCACATTTTTGGCAAGTTTTGAGGTCTAAACAAAGAGCGTTTTTGTTGTGTACTTGTAATTCGTAAAAATTAAGATACTGACACTAAAATTTAATGAATAATCAGTAAAATTTGATATCAAACAACCCATGAATTAGCTGCATTTTTCACTTTTTAACCAATTACTTCACTGAATCATTGAATCAATATCAAGTAGGTATTTGGCTGTATCTCTCTCCTCTTTTTTTTTAAAGATTTTATTTATTTATCTTTAGAGGGAAAGGGAAGGAAAGAGGGAGAGAAATATCAATGTATGGTTGTCTCTCATATGTCCCCTGCTGGAAACTGGCCTGCAACCCAGGCATGTGCCCTAACTGGGAATTGAACCACGGTTGTTTAGTTCAAAGGCCCTGTGCTCAATCCACTGAGCTACACCATCCAGGCTATCTCGCTCCTCTTTATCTGTGGTAATGCCCGTCCAGTCCATGCCCACACATCATCAAAACAGCATGCAATGTGAATAAATAAATATTGTTCCTTGGTGCTCTTACATGTTATGATTTTTCTTCTCCTTTAAGTCTGCTCTTAATCACTCCTTAGAAGTAAATGCCAGTTTCATAAGAAGGGCATTAAATTCTAACTATGGAAGCAAAATTTTATCAAGGGAAATGCCTTCTAGTCCTAAAGTCAGAGAACTGTAAAATCCGAGGCAGAGCTGCTCCACTGGATGTAGGGGACAATTTGTCTTCAGGAAGGGAAATTTAGCCACTTCCTGCTTCCATTGGTTTAGGAAGCGTGTCCAGTCTTGGGGCCATCCTTGTGACCCTGATTCCTCAACATCTGTTATCTTGCTCCTGGTAAACATCATCTGGGTTGCTAACTGGCTCAAATCTTGTTACGCTTTTCAGATATGACTATGCTGCCTTTTAGATACAGGTGTTGGAGATTTTAGTGATTCCTTTCTGATGATCATATTGAGTAAATGAAAGAAAACAATTCCAAGTAGAAACATCTTGGGCTATGTTCAAAGGGATTTATATCCTATTTCTATTAAACTTAAGTTATCAGGTTTATAAGGCATATATAACAATAAACAAAGGATTTGAATTAAAAATTTAAATTAAAAACCTCATAATATATAGGTAAACAGGGCTCAACTCATTGCACAACCACATCAAAATTACAACTAAACTATAGAACAACCATCACTCAGAACCATCAGAAATTGAGTTGAACGGAAGCCTGATGACTGCAGAATTAAAGAATCAACATCCATCCAGGCTGGTAGAAGAGGCAGAGCCCTGGAATGGGCTGGTTGCTCCCCTACATGTAGTGGATAAAAATTCAGAAGGGATATCCTGGGAGCAAAGAGTCCCAGCCCCACACTAGGCCCCTATCCCAGGGTTCCAATGCTAGGAAGATAAGTCCCCATAACTTCTAGCTGCAAAAACCAGTGAGGATTGAGTGAGTGGGAGAAAATTCTGGAGTTCCAAGTAGTTCCTCCTAAAGAACCCACATACAGACTTACTCAGACTCATTCCCTCTGAGCTTCAGCACCAGGGTAGAATCTTTAAAGGCAAGAGTGGCATACAAGAAGGAACCGAAGTGTGTGACATCAAGGCAAGAGCTGGGGGGCAGCTTTGTCCCAGACAAAAAGGAAGGTAGTGCCATTGTGCCTTTTCTGAACTGTCCTTCAACAGAGCCACAGAGCTGAAAGGCAGGTGCCATATCTGAGACTCCATCATCCTGGCTCTCACTGTTTGCCCCACCCTGGAGATATCTGAGGCTCCAATCCACCCAATTTATTGGCCCACTCAAGCTGTTAACAGTAACTTTTCCATATGAATGAATGCCTGACTTGGCTTGTGCTTCACAGCTTCCTAAATCCTATCAAACAAGCAACAGCTGAGCTCAATGAGCCCCCAGCCTCAGTGCTTCTTGCTAAGTGGCTACAGGCTCACCACTAACAACAGCCAGTCTAGATCCACAGCTTGGCTTTACCTGGGAACCTCCAAGTTCAGAACAAGTAGCAGCCATCTCAGATTGCTTTATAGCTCATGCAGGGTGGCCACAGGTAGAACACAGGTAGGGGATGACCTTGGCCTGCACCACCCTGGATACCCAAGAGCCTTTGTACCCAGTGGACAGCTACAGACCACACTGGAGCATCACCACCCTGCCCCTGCACAACTGATCCTCCATGGAAGGTGGAGGTTGATGATTAGTGGTCACAGCCAGACCTTGCAGCTGACTGGCCTGGGTAAATCCCTCCCATGGCCCTGATAACAGTAACCAAGGATCAACTACAGGAGGAGGGTATACTCAGCCCACACAAAGGGCGCACCTGCAGTACCCAGCTTGGGTGATAGGGGAGGCAGTGCCACTGAACTCTACAGGACACCTACTACATTAGACAATGCTACGAAGACAGGGAGTCATAAGAGCTCTACCTAATACATAGAAAGAAGCAGAGGGAGGCTGTCAAAATGAGGAGACAAAGAAAAATTCCCAAATTAAAGAACAGATCAAAACTCCAGAAAAAAAGCTAAACAAAATGGAGATAAGGACTCTGTCAGATGCAGAGTTCAAAACACTGGTTATAAGGATCCTCGAGGAACTTAGTGAGGACCTTAGCAGCATAAAAAAGATCCAGTCAGAAACGAGGGATACACTAATTGAAATAAAGAATAATTTACAGGGGAACAATAGTAAAGTGGATGAAGCCAAGAATGAAAGCAATTATTTGGAACAAAAGGAGGCAAAAAACAAGCAATCAGAACAAGAAGAAGAAAACAATAATCCAAAAAAAATAGGATAATATAAGCAACCTCTGGGAAAACTTCAAGAGGTCCAACATTAACATCATAAGGGCACCAGAAGGAGAAGAGAAAGAGCAAGAAATTAGAAATCTCTTTGAAAAAATAATGAAAGAAAACTTCCCTAATTTGTTGAAGGAAATACACATGCAAGTCTAGGAAGCACAGAGAGTCCCAAACAAGATGGATGTAAAGAGGCCCACTCCAAGACACATTATAATTAAAATGCCAAAGGTTAAAGATAAAGAGAGAATCTTAAAAGCAGCAAGAGAAAAACACTTAGTTATCTACTGGAGAGTTCCCATAAGACTGTCAGCTGATTTCTCAGAAGAAACTTTGCAGACTAGAAGGGACTGACAGGAAATATTCAGTCCTGAAAAGCAGGGACCTACAGCCAAGATTGCTCTACCCAGCAACAATATCATTTAGAATTGAACGACAGATAAAGAGCTTTCCAGACAAGAAAAAACTAAAGACATTCATCATCACCAAACCATTAGTATATTCATCACCAAACCATTATTATATGAAATGTTAAAGGGATTTATTTAAGAAAAAGAAGACAATCAAAACTATGAACAATAAAGTGACAAAAAATACATATCTATCAACATTTGAATCTAAAATACAAACTAAGCAGACAAGAAGAACTGAAACAAAATCATGGATACAAAGAGCATTTTGATGGTTGCCAAATGGAAGGGGCTGTGAGGGAATGGGTGAAGAGGTGACAGGGTTACAAAGTTGAAGTAGGTAGTTGCCGACTAGCTTTGGTGATGTAGAGTATAGGAAATGGAGTAATCAAAGAACTTATATGATTGACCCATGACATGAACAATGATGAGGAGATTTACCATTACCTGAATACCTGAGGGAGTGGGGGGCAATTGGTTGGAGGGAGCAAAGGGGAAAAAATCAGGACAACTGTAATAGCAGAATCAGTAAAAGATAATTAAAAAACATTATAATATGTAATATGTTTTTAACAAGTTTCTAAAAGTAACGCATAGCATGTTTATACATCTATCTGTATATCTGTCTATATCTATATATCTATATCTCTATCATCTATATTTATACCTATACCTATCTATATCTATATCTATATCTGTATCATCTCTCTCTATATATACATATATATCTTAATAGCTGACACCAGGATTCTTCTACTTTCTTTGAATTCCTTGATAAATTGTTTGAAGAAGGAAAATAATATTTTAGGACATACATTGCCAGGAATGATAAAAGATGACCACACTCTTGGGAGTTTGCAAGAGAAGAGAAGACTTGTTTCAGGGGAGTGTTTGGAGGCAAAGGGGGTGATCATTATTGGTGAAGATTAGTGCTAAGCTCATTGCTACAGTGAAACTCCTTCCACAGCCCTAAACTTTTAGCAAAATATGCTATTTATATAGAAGCCTGTGAATGGTGCCTGTGTGGGAATAAAGGGAAGGGGTCAACACTGTGAGGACCTGGGAGAGCTAGAGAAGGCTGCTACCACCCAGAAGCTGGAAGTATAAAAAGAAGCCAGAGCATGCAACCACCTGCTACTAGAAAAGAATAAGAAATCTGTTACTGTAAAATTTGTAGGGATGATTATAATCTAAGAGCCATCTACCTAATAATGGGCTTGGGGTCCTTTAAATTTATTTAAATTTCCAAAGATGAATGTAAGGCAATGCATTAAAATATTTAAAGTGGTATTTCTAGAAGGTGAGATTGTAAATAATCTTTATATTTCTCTGTACTTTCCAAATATTCTGACATAACCATGTACTACTTTTAAATTGAAAGAAAAATATAAATAGATGCATTTTGTCATTGAAATGTACAAAACATGAAATTTATTTCTGTCCCACTGTTGGTATAACATATCAATGCCATGTAAAAGAAAATAGGTATTTAGCTTCATATCTTTATCATGGCATTTTGTCTTCTGCATTCTTTATTCAGATTTCATGCCCTCAGGTATTTATAAAAAGGGATCTCTGTAAAATCATAATGAAGTCTGATGTAAAAGCATATTGAAGGGCAAAACCACAGCTTGGCATAGAAAAGTGACTCACTGATAAGAAATTTCTGACCCGGTGAGTTCTTTAAAATGTAGAGGTTGACTTACAAGAGACAATCATATCCTAATCACTTTAAGAAAGGAAAATGAAATCTATGTCTATTCTCAGAAATTAAATGAATACATACTGTAATACATACTGTAATACATAATATATAAATACATACTTATTTATATATTCAAGTTGAATATACAAAGAATAAGAACTGAATAAAAACTAAGAACCACATTAAATTCTAGAAAAGTACACATTTAAGTAATATGACAGGAAAGCAAAGTATATTTTAGCAGGTGTTAAGTGCCTAAATTATATTTTTGTGATGATAACTGGTATTTATTGAATTCTATGCATTAATTCATTGGGTGTCCATGACTTCCTAACTTGCAGCAATAAAGTCAATAAATTTTATTT